>OY282594.1:10848788-11035386 GCA_958298965.1 Chrysolina haemoptera
ATCAAATGTTATTCACTCATTCTGCGAGTCTACCAGCTTCAGCGTTTGACTGATTTTGTTCAAAGAATTACATAAAAATTATTATTTCATTACAACTCGCTTCGACTATATTAAATTTGCGCAATTATTCTCCCTAACTTTTTGTAACAAAATAATAGCCACATTATCGATTTTCCAAAGGTAAATACAACGCTCTCTCTACATGTTTGACACCCTGTATCTCAAAACCTGTCAACTAGATCTTGTTGTGCCCTTAGAGACATTTGATTGGGACATCATAAACTACATTATGGTAAATTTTCAGACAATTCGACTAGGAACCATTTTCCCTAAGAACCATGCGGGGTCCTTTACTAATCAAATTTTTTATCGCAGGATTTGATTTTGTTTCATGGTTTTGCCGAACGGTCTTCTAAGACTGGTCATCCTTTCGGACGACCAATATAAAACTCTGTCGTATGTCGTTTTATTTCCTCTTTGGTCATTCCGAATTTTTTGTCGACTCCCGTATATTATTCACAAAATTGACGTCTGATGTTCGCTTACACCGACCACCAGGTCAGTAAGTGGTCCCGGAGCGATTCGGAAAATAATAATAATAGCCGTCCTCTACTCGTACAGGCTATACTTTTGGGTACATAATAAGGAGTATTTTTTTGGAATATCTCTGGAGCCCCGATACATCCAAAGGGCGCGCTGGTATCATTTACCCAGATAGTCAATCACAATGTCCGTGAGGTGAGTGATTTCTGGGTCCTACAATCATGTGACCTGAGTACGGCCTCCTGCGTTCGTTCATCTAAGTTTTTTACCTCATTCCGACAAACCGGTAAAATTTTCAGATTAGGCCATTTCAAGAGAGGGCTTGGGCTTTCCTCCTCTTTTCTAACTATGGTCGTTTTGCCAGGAGCCAAAAACTCTATGACGTAAATCGTCCTACTTTGATGGTTGCGATCGTATTGCCGCGTTTTGCCTGCGGAAATATGCTGAGACCGCGTAAGCTTGACAATCAGACAGCAAATGCATTATGGTCTCCGAAGCCCCAAGATACGCTCAGCATTTAGTGTCCGATACCACTATACCTATAAGTGGTTTATCCTTATGTAGCTACAGGAGTACATCAGTCTCCGCAACTTCAATACGATCTTTTTGCTCAACAGGTTCCAACTCGGTGGCAGAGTTTGAGTTACCCCTTTCAGTGTCGAAAACGAGACCAAGTTCATCGGCTCTACGGCCTGCTGCCGTTGAAAGAATGCTACGATTCCTGATTTTTCATGGTCACAGACCAAGCAGACAAGGGGATCTAAACTCCTGATTACTTTAGCGGCTCCATCCAATACCATTATGTTATGCAGAAACTCATTCATAAGTCCATGGATGATTGATGCAAGCTCCATTTTGCGAGTTTTAACATCGAGTTGCCGCAGCTTGTCCTGAGTCCATTTCACCACTCCTATAAGTAGTAGATTAGTATCGGAAAGCCACAGCTGCTTTCTGGGCATGCAGAAGGGCATTTGGCAGTACGTGGGGTCTTAGCCCCAAGATTCTATACTAGATCTACACGACTCTCATTCGCCCAATGATTACGGACGGAGCCATCGTATGGTGGCAAGGTACAGTATCCGGCAAATCGAAAACCCAATTAGTTAGGTTACAAGGACTTGCCTGCCAAGTGCAATGAGGACGGCACCCACTAGGGCGCTGGAGACACTCTTAGGACTGCCCTCCCTGTACCTTTTCATTGAACATGAGGCACGCTCGCCTGAAAAGCTCCAGTCAATGGCGGAGCGGGGGAATGTTTGGACATTATCGATTGTGGAATCAATCGGTAAAGGATTGTGACCTCCTAGAGATGCCGAATGACAGTTATTTACCCAGTCATTCCCAAAAGGAATGACTGGGAGCAGATCTGGCACCGCCTTATCCCCACCACTCGGATCCAGGATGGGTGAATTGGCCAGCGCCGGAGTATATGGACAATCTCCGAGAGTAGAACTCTGTTACGCCTTGGGAAACTTCTGCCTATGTATTTCAGGCAGAAGTTTATACCATAGTCGCCTGTGTGAGAGAAAATATCAGCAGAGGCTACTACGGCCAGCAAATCACGATATGTACTGACAGCCAAGCGGTGATCAAGGCTCTCACCTCATACACAGTCAGTTTGCTGCTGGTGTCCGAGTGCATTGACGATCTTTGACTTTGACTTTGAATCTCTGGTCATACCGGATTGCCCGGTAACGAACAGACCGATTACCCTAGGAGTTTCTAAATCATGGAGCATCTCAACCATGAAGGAAATCTGTCTACGTAAGGTTAGTTCGTTCTGGTTAGATCTATCTAAATGATTACTCCACGTACCGTAATGTAAAAATTTAAATTGAAGAGGAAAATTCCTGTAAAATTGTTGTTTGTTGTTTTTTCCGTTAACCAGCTGTCATCCCCTTACGAACGGCAGCTCTCAAAAGTCGAAAGTTGTGCGAGCCAAGGATTACCAAGGTCTTACCTTTTAAAGCGCTATTCCTAGCACTTAGATTAACACGATCCTTAGTTTGTTCTGGTGGGGAAAATACCTTACGGATTATCTGACCCAGGCGGTTGGCGAGAAAATTTTGTCAATAGAACTACAAAATAATCTTTTAATGATTTGCAATTGTATGAATGATATCTATACATAAAATCCTTCCTTTGCGGTCATGAAGAAAGTTACTAATTTGATATCTCTCTTAAAAGCAAAAAGTGAGACTTTTTGCACGACTGGAGCAATGATCATCTTCAATAGTACCTATTTGAAGTCAGGCCTAGCCATCTGATGGGTTAAACAACATATTTCAGTCTGGCAATTTCACTCGATCATAGCATTGAAATGGATTGTTTAATGAGTGGAAAGAATATGCAACGGAGAAAAATAGTGCCAAAAGATATATTTTATGCAATCGTTATATGAAAGCCTATTGGGTATTTCTAGTCCACTCAATAATAAATACACAATCTGTGAACATTTTTATGAATTGAACACTAGCTTTTGTTGTCTGTCAGTTTCAACTAGACCAATCGATTTTCTGCGAACTATGCTTCATCATCGATTAACGTCTACCATTTGAGTTATACAATAAGTACGAATAATAACACATTTCTAATCGAATAACAATTACTTTCAGACATTTTATTTATTGTAGTTCTGTCAACAATCCATTCAATATCATAAACAATAATTCTTCTAGGAAATATATTATCCATTGACAGTTGTTCTAAGTATTAATTGAAAATGAGATAGGTAAAACAAATATGCTGAAACGAAATGACAATTCGGTGTATATCTTTTTCCACCTAATTACAAAAGAATATGTTTATATCAACCAATTCAGAAAACAATTTTACAATGCTAGCAATCATTTTCGACATTACCTAATAGTTCATTTAGAATCCAGGGCGAACAATTTTGCGCTGACTTTGCATTAACGATTAATAAATTAGAAATTCTACGTTTAGTGCTGAATCTTCAATTTTGTACCTATTAATATTGTTTCAAAATGACCCAAATTTTGTCATACAACCTCAATTTATCATCTATAGAATTTTCTATAATGAAAGATGTATGAGTATGAACCTACTTAGGTTGACTCAACTAATATTGATAAATTAGGAGATGGAAAAGCTGAAAATAAAATTAACGGAACGTATTTAATTTCTTAAATTTTCTTTTTGGTGAACCAGCTTATATAATCTTCAAGATGTGATGCCAGATTCTGAACAATATTTTCTCTCAACTTTAAATTCTACCGTGTGAAATAAAGTAATGGAATCATATTTTTTCAAAAACAAAGCATGTTTTTTAATCTCCCTCGTATAGGGTCGAAAAAAATTCAATTCTGGTGTTTGCAAATCAGGTTTGGGATGAAGCAGAGGTTTTGATCAAGAATGATTTGTTTGAAAAATCAATAATAAAAAGTTTACCATATGCTGCGAACTTATGCCGGACACTGTATAATATCATCGGTGTGACGTTATCAAAGGACTTTTTAGCGATGAAATCTGTGAAGTTATCGACGAATTCTCATCTACAAATTCTAACACAGGAAATTTCCTGTGGGATATACTACCTCATGGCAAAATTGATCACTAGTACACATTTTTTGCTATAGATATAGAAGCGATAATGTTATTTTTGTATCTAGTGCTCGACTATTTTTTTACTCGGCTGTGCCTCGTTAAAAAAAAACAGTTCTCGATCACCAAAGTATTTCGCGCACGAGATGCATACACACTTTTTTCTACAAACGTCAAAAAATAAAATTAGGTAGTATAAAATTTTGTCACAATTCGAAAAGTGTTGAAAAGCCTTACTTAATTATTGTTTTGCTTGATTGAGAACCATAAATTTAGAAATAAATGATTTCTTGGATTTTTACTTGATTGAGGACCATATAGGTTAGAATGTGAAAATCCCATATAGTTTACATGCGAAATAGGTATTTCGCACATTTCTTCGCGCACGGTGTCATGGTAACGAAGGAAAATGAAAAAAACTGTTACTTCGCATATTGCTGTCAATGCGCGAACCTTGTCAGTTTTTGACGTTTGTAGAAATAGTAGTTTACCTAACAAGTGCGGAAAGTGACGCGTCGTTCGGACCGGAAATCGCGTGCGGAAAAGACACTTTACGCTCGTGTTAGGTACACTATTTTTTCTACTAGCGGAAAAAACACCCAAAAGTTAACATAAAGAACATTTATTATTAAATTTATATTAAACTATACAGCCATACTTGGTAAGCTTTCTATTTTAACCTTCTGCGACGCAATATGTAAATGTCAGTATAATCCGCAAAAACTAAACAAATCTACTTTTCCGCACTAAAATGTTTTTTCGCACTAAAAAGAGTTCGAAAAACTTTTCCGCACTAGTGCGGAAAAGTGACTCTTTAAAAACTAAAATGAGTGTGGAAAAGTGGATTTTTCGCACGCTAGTAGAAAAAATGATTTTCAACATTTCTTATCATCATACATTTTGATAAGTGAAGTATATCTACGATATTTATCAGTAGGATCGAAAGTTGTAGTGTCAAAGTGTATATTTTCGATATTTCGATAAACAAAGAACCATAAAAACTGTACCGTTTGTTCTGCCGAGTTGTATTACATTCCAAATTGTTGCTAATGATCTATTCCATAAGTAGGTGCTAATGAAATGATTGTCACCCCTTCAGTTTTTTTTTATCAGAGTGGTCGAAATTTTAAATTTGAGATATATTCGCGACATTTCGATACACCAAGTACAATAAAAACTGTACTACACGTTCTGCCGAATTGCACTACATACCAAATTGTTGGTAATGATCTACTTCAACAGAATGTAGTGTAAAATAATGATTGTCACCCCCTCAGCTTTTTATGATCTACTTGATCAGAAAGTTATAATGAAATGATTGCAACCCCCTCAGTTCTTTGTCAGTGGGGTCGAAAGTTAGAGAGTTAGGCGTATTCACGTTATTTCAACAAGTAATGGACTGTGAAAAACCCTAATTTTTGTTCTGCCAGGTTGCACTACAGAACAAATTGTTGCTCTACTTCAAGAGGAGGTATAGTAATGTAATGATTATCACTCCCTCAATTTTTGTATCAGATGCCCAGAAATGCTAAGTTTGAAATTTGAGATATATTTACATTTCGATACACAAAGTACAATAAAAACTGTACCACACATTCTGCCGAGTTGCACTACATACCAAATTGTTGGTAATGATCTACTTTAACAGAATGTAGTGTAAAATAATGATTGTCACCCCCTCAGCTTTTTATCGGAGGTGTCGAGAATTGGTGAGTCACATGTTTTCACTTTATTTCAACAAACAATGGACCGTAAAAACTTTACTTTCGTTCTGCCAAGTTGCACTACATACCAAATTGTAACGATCCACTTTATTGGAAAATAGTAAAGAAATGATTGTCACCCCCTTAGTTTTTTTATCAAAAATACTGATTTTTTCTTACTCTCACTCTACATTAATAGTGGTATAGTATTTGATGAAGTAGATCATTAGCAACAATTTGGTATGTATTGCAACTCGGTAGACCAAACAGTTCAGTTTCTACGGTCAATTGTTTCGCTATGAGGTACTATATCCCACAGGAAATTTCCTGTATCAGAATTCGTGGATGAGAATTCGTCGCTAACTTCACAGATTTCGTCGCTAACTTCGCAACAATACAATTTTCTAATTGTTACGAGTGTTTATTACGTAGAAATTCATCTAGTGAAAAAAAAAATCATGAGCCGTCAAGGCAAGTGATTTTTTTATCAATGTCACGAGTTTAATTGGCAGTAAACGCGAACTTTACAGTATAGATGACAAAGTAAATTCACTGATAATCACGAGATAATCACGACTACGAAAGCAAGTTAACCTTATGAGAAAATCATCTACAGAACATGTGTCCACAATTGCATCTGCTTACACCATCGACAAAATTCCTTTTTTTTTTTTGTGGTTCATTTACCATTGTTTATTTTGACCATAATTTCCACTGTATGAGAAATATCACAATAACAACGATCGTTCATTACTTGTGGTAATTGTGATCCTTCCAGTTGCAGTAAAAGTTTTGTAAAAGAATGTTTGCTTGCCTGGTTGCGATGACAGAGGTTTGGTTGGCTAGCCTACATTTTTTTGTCTGAAAAATATGATTTCCATCAATCGTATCTTCAAAAAATATTATCGGCCGGAGAAAGAAAATTTATTAAAAATTCATCATCTCTCAGTAAGACAAATAAAAAACTCTTATCTGGCACGCTCAAAAATGTATTATTCTTTGGTTATTGTTATGACACTTATGAAAACAACATTATTCTGTCTCCTTATGAATATCGTCTAAGTGAGAGATACAATTTGATAGTTTATTTGTTTTTCTTTTTTGTTTATACAAACATGCGTGTTAAACCGGACAATCATATTTCATAAATAACTCAGGCGACTTCATAAATTGCTGGAGTATCTTTTCTTCTCTCGTCAGATCTATTATAGACCAAAAACGGACTTTGATTATTTGTCGTGACAACGATTATACTGCCCAGCACGAACATTGATCTGAATTCACCTAAAGACATACTTTGTGCATGTCATGTGCATGTGCATGCTCTAAAAAACCTATTAAAACATACGGAACCATAAAAACCTATGGCAGTTCACGCCTGGATTGCATAGGAGCAAAATATGTTAATTTCGCCTTGAACAAAACTTGTTGACTGGTCGCGAAAATACCTGGAAATCGACCACTTATGATACTTTCAGACTCCTCAATAGGCCCGACTAAATCAATTAAAGTTACATAGTTATGGCCATGTTCCACCTTAATCAAATTGTTGTTGTTGTTTTTTTAATTTGTTATTTCCGTCAACCGGCTCCCCCCTTACGAGCAACCGTCCTCGAGAGACTTGTGCGAGCTAGGAAAGACGCAGCCCTCAACTTTTAACGTGTGATGCCATGCACGAGGCTAGAGACGCCGCGGTGAATCGAACTCGCACACACTATCTGCTCGCCACCAAGAAATGAATCAGAACATCCGAACATGAACATACAAAGTGGTCCAGTCTCTGAGACCAATGAATGAATTAAAACATACTTTATGTGGTTTGAGGGAAGTAAATTGAAACTACACAATGTTTTCCGGTTGCCATGTTCAACGGCAAACAATGATATTATTTCCCATGGGAAGTTACTAAATAAATATTTGACGTTGCTTGATAAAGACCAGTTATACATATAGTACTACAGTAACACTGCAAAGACCATACTGCCTAAGTTTGCTTCGAGATAAGATTTCTTTAAAAAATCAATTAGCACTTGAAATTGTGTCCTCCTGGAGGGGCATTGTACAAATTGATGTCAGATGTAATTCAATGTTCGTGAGGGAAAGTAGTTGTTTTCTGACAAATATTTTTCTCAAATTTTCCATTTTGTTTATTCGATTCATCCGTTTGGAACTCTCTAGCACACTTTTCGAGATTTGTTCGAATACGTATTGATGAATAATTAAGTGCCGATAGTGAAAACTAGTATCAAAATTTGAGAAAGGATAAAATTAACAAAATACTCGTACCTATATCGATATTGCGTTTGGGCACTGGTCGAATCTGCTTAAAAAATTATGAGGTGCATTTAGGATGCACCTCTGGCGAGGGATCTCATATGATTTTCCAGAAAAAATAAGATTTTTCTGATAGTAGTTCCATACCTAGTTTAAAGAATATAACTACGTGGGTTTGGATATCCATCATTTTATTGAAATGAACTCTTCCTTTCTTAGCCACAATAATCATCAGGAGTTGTAAAATGTCAGTAACTCCATAAAACAGAAAATGTATGAATTGCTTTCGTCCCTGTCTGCAAGACTTGGTCACGACGATCTGAGCAAAAGAAAGAGAGACACTTCGCTAACTGAGATTTTAAAGAAAATGTCAGCATTTGAGTTCAGTTTTCGAAAAAAATGATTTGTCACAATATCTCATGTAAAGATGAACATCCAATCTCGATGATTACTGACAGTAGGTGATTTTTTCTCCCCTGAATTTAACTTTTTATGAATAAACGACGTTTGAACTCAAAAAAAATTTTTTTTTTCAGGATCTTTTGTCGCCAGACTTGCACAAGGTGAAATCGGAGCCAGATGTAAGCCCATACAACCTTCCTTCTCTCTCATCGCTCAGCTTTAATGGTCACGGTGAGTAAATTTTTCATGCGGTATAATTTTGCAGGTGTTATTAGGGCCTATGAGCATTTGAGAAGAACGCTCAAAATTGGAGCCAAAATGATTTGACCCCAATTTGGAACACTAGTTTTGATTTTTAGATAGTTCTCATGAGATTTCTATAATTATTACCCCAAATCACAGACGTTCCACTGGTGTATGTTAGCAGTACATGGTCTGGAAATGGCAAACTGTTTCAAGAGTAATATGCAAATTGAAGTTACTCTTTCGATATTCAACGAAATCTATAATAAGCAGAACAACCAAATATTGTTTTACATTACGACTGCGGAAAGTGACATTTTCCACACGAGGAGAAAATAAAAAAATCACTTTCGCACAAGTAATGTACACTATTTTTCCTACGACCACGATAATCTTACTAAATAATATCAATGTTATTTATACGTGTGCAAGAAAATCGAGCTGATGACTGGCAAAGTGGTCGAGGGACTAGCGAAGTGGCCGAGGTGTTAAGAGTGTTTGCTCTCACTCAGGAGGCTCGGGTTCGATCCCAACCGCCATCACGGAGCTAAAGTGGTTCGGAATTCACTTTTCAAGCTGTAGGTCCCGAGCCTCTCTTTCTCGGACAAGCTCTGATTTCGAGGGGTTTCCTACGAAAACCTAGGAGAGATTCGTAATAACAAATTCGAACAAAATTTAAAAAAAAATTATAAAAAACGTAACCATTTCAACTGATTAATTTTAATAATTAATTTTAAATGTTAAATTATGACATACTTTACCTACGAGATCAAAATCATAATAAGACACAATTCAATTTTTATTTTTATCACAAATACTCCCTTGGTAAGGCGTGCGTCACGACTATTATAAGAAATAACATTTGATTTATTATTTCATTCATTTCAACAGAGGGGTCATGGATTCCAGTCCATGTAGGGTAAACTTTTTTTATTATGAAAATGAATAAATTTAGCTTTTCAAATGAATTGTCAGGTAAAGTAAATTTGGATAAAAAGTATATATTTAACAACCTATCCGTAAGCCTATTTTCGTGGCACTGTATAGTGCGATATAGGTAACTTTCCTATGTCGTAGGAAAATTAACCTTCGTCCCTTGACAGAATAATAACAAAATAATGTATTATATAGGTTACAAGTGTTATACACGTCTTTTCAGTGGAAATTTCAACAAGGGTTTCTAAACGCGTTACATACCGTAATTTTTTTCTAAAAGCGTATAAAATATATAATGAACTTCCAGCAAACATTAAATTCAGACCAGACATTACATAACTCATTTTTTCATCTTTATTTTTATAATCTTCATCTTACATGTGTACATCTATCGTTTTTGGGGTTAGGTGGTAGAACAGACATACTGGTCCCTTCTGGAATCCAGAATGTATTGAACCTCGCCCTATCCTTCAAATTAGCATAAGTAATTGTTTTTTATGAATATTAAAGACCTTTATTATTATTATTATTATTATTTAACCAACTGAATTATATTTTTCTAGGAGAGTGCGTAAAATAATACTTTTTCGCGTAAAAAATCACCTGTGCGTAATAGTATATTACGTAAAGTAATGCCAAAAGCGTGGGATACTCTGTATTTTATTGTATCGTTAGATTTTTTAAACAATTTAATTTCCAACAATATTACAAAATTATAGAGGATATATGTTTCATAACTTTGATGATCACAGAGGACATAACTTCATCCATATACAAATTTTGATCCAAATCGGTTTTCGAGCTCCAAAAATTAATATTATTATTATTATTATTAGTAAAATGTCGTTTTTGCAGAAAAGACACCTACATATGTGAACTTAAGTAGCAATACATTTTCTGAATTTTAAATTTGATCCAAAAAGTTGAAGCCGTTTTCCAGGTCCAAAAATCATTATTATTATTTGTAAAATCGCCTTTTTCTAAAAAAGACGCCTACATAGATGAACTTGAAACGCAAAACTTTATCTAAATTCAAAATTTGATCCAAATCATTAGAGCCGTTTCTGAGATTCAAAAATTTACATCATTATTATTATGAGTAAAATCACATTTTTCATAAAAAGCGCCTATATAGATAAACCTAAGTGTCAATACCTTATCTAAATACAAAATTTGATCCAAATCGTTGAAGCCGTTTTCGAGATCCAAAAATTATCATCATTATTATTATTATCCATAAAATCATGTTTTTCCAAGAAAGACGCCTATATAGATAAACTAAAAGAACTCTACTACATACAAAATTTCTTCCAAATCGATTGAGCCGTTGCCAAGATATCAAGCTGTGCGTTTTGTTACGAAAACTGTGCGATTTGTTTACCGTGCGTAAGGAGCTATTTACTGAGGCTGTGAGTCGTGTGTTTTTGCCTATATTCTACAGTGATGGCCGTTTGTAAAATCAATTTCAATCGACAGATCAAGACCTAGTTTGTCATGCGGGATTTCAACCACTGAAATAAAAAAGTATTCAAAATATGGAGTTGCCATGGAAATAATTTTAAAAATTCCCTTCGAAAAGAGATAGTGAATCTGTGATTAATCGATCATTTATCGCGAAACAAATTGGTGCACTAAATTTCATTGTAGTTACGTCAGTAGAAAAAATTCATTCCATTCTTATAAAATGAAAATTCTCCGTGAGTTAATTCAAATCACCAAAGACAAGCAGATACGTGTACATATGCAGTTTTTTTTCACCTTTAAATTAACCTGTGATATCCCTTGCTGTCTACAATTACCCCCAGTGGCAAAATTGCAAGTGAAATCGAGCCGTTGCGCCCCGAGCAGGGGGTGTGAGCCGAATGCTAATCGAATCGCTAATTAGGTCTCCGCCCCAATTAGGGATATTTGATATTGAGACATGAATTATCTGAGCGCTGTTTACGAACTTCGGCACGCGACCATTTAGGGCGCTATCCCTCTTAGAATATCAATGTTGCCCTTGTTGCCAGCAATAATGGGAGATTTTTAAAGATGTTCCCGTAACTATATCGTTTTCTACCAATGATACTATCAGAACAATTTTCCTGTTCCATTAAAACAAGCATAAACCAATTCGTTTTTTTCTCACTTAGAGAATATACATGGTTAATATCAATGACATATTACGGCTAGACTGCGTTATTTACACTTTTAGCTGTGGTCAACACAGGGTCACATTCTAAGCACAATAGTCTAAGAGCCGGAGGTAGGTCGACCTTCACCGTTCTGTTTAAGAGGTCATGAGCGCGATCACATTTCGGCCGTTTTTTAGGATAAAAGAGACGATAACTCAAAAACGGTTTGTCGTATCGGTTTCAAACAAGGATAGGCTTCTAGAGGAAGTTTGATTCTATGTAACTATGTCTGCGGCAGCACCTCAAGATGCTTTTAATGGATAGTTGAAGTAGCTGCAGTGGTATTTGAAGCAATCATTATCCGATCGAAATGAATTTGGTATAAAAACAAAGGTAAAACGTTGATCTATGTACGTGCTGTAATGTTTTTTTTTTTAATTATTTGTTCATCTACCCAAAAAGTTGCTTAAAAGTAATTGCATTTTTGGTGAATTTTTGAGATTTTTTTTTGTGAAAAAGTGGATTAAAAATTCAATTTTCATTACAGCACGTACTTAGAATCAAACTTCCTCTAGAAGCCTGTCCTTGCTTGAAATCGATAAGACGAACCGTTTTTGTCAATTGACTCTTTTACACTTAAAAGCTCCCAAACGTGTTCGCGCTCATGGCCTCTTAACGGATGAAACATATTTCATATGAAGTTTCATAAATAGACGGACGCCTAAAATGGGTTGTCTATCAAAATGTGGTCCAGAGATAAAATTATTATGTGGTCGTAGGAAAAATAGTGTACATTACTCGTCCGAAAGTGATTTTTCACACTCGTGTGATTGCCGCACTCGGCTTCACACTACAATATTTCCTATACGTATGAAAAATATCACTTTCCGCACTAGTAATGTAATATACTATTTCTCCATCAATGGTGCAAATCTCCATCAATGGTGCAAAGCTAGATATGAGGCAACTATATCTGGCAGAGAACGACTATTTCTCTAGTACCACGAAAGACATTGAACTACATCTGTCCGATATCTATGCAGTGCTTCTCAAGAACACCGCCTTCTTGATGAACACATAATATTTTGGTCCTTCTGTTTATACTACGAATTGCTTTCACCATATCTCGACAATGAATACACGGTTCTTATGAAAATTTCAAATTCATTATCTTCGATTTCGTAACAATCGTTTCGGAGAATCTTCCCAAAAATAGAAATCGAGGGGTGTCATATCGGGTGAACGAGGGGTTCACTCAACAGGATCATTGGTAGCAATCTGTTTCGAAAAAAGTGAACCATTGAACAGTGAAAATAAATTATCAATATCCGTCTACATGAAATTAATGTCAACGAAGTTTCGAAACAACTTGATTGCTCATGTTAATGCCATAGGTTACCTTTCCGTATAACGTTTCACTTTCAACTTTAGCAAGAAAAGTCAAAGAAGCTGATTTGTCGAGAATGTGATCATAAATCGAAAGACATGATGAAATATAGGGTTTCGTTAATTTCATCAAATATTTTGGGTACGTGGCTGTCAAAAAATGAGGCTAGTTTGTCGATAACGTCAATAATAACGGAGTTGGCAATGGTATCGACTTAATTTGGATCAGGCTGTATATTCACTTCCTAAAGATATGATCCTCATGTCAAGTAATGGAGCATATTGATTACAAATTAATTTTAGAAGTGGTGTGATACGTTTTTAAATGACCCTGCCGATGCCTGCAATCAGTAGCAGGGGTCAAGGGGCCAGCGGGACAAACAACCCAAGGTTCCTGACGTAAATCAAACGTCTTTTCATCAAATCTGAAAATTGTAGGAACAATCTCGATATTCTCGTGTATGGTTAGCTCGTTGCAAATTTGGTGTACGATAACTTGTTATCTGCATGTTTGTTAGCATTCAGTTCACATTCATTATGAGGTTCATTCATTGTTTATTATGGCATTGTTTAATTTTTGAATTCAGCGATTCGTCGTCATGTCAGGATATGCGCAATTTGCTCCAAGTATTGAGCTTTTCGATTAATTTTTTCCGTAATATGTACCTAATAGTTTGTATGAGTGTCTTATTAGCCAAATATACAGGGGCGGCGCGTGGGTTAGAAAAGTGGGGGGAGGGGCTCAGAGGATATATTTAAGTTCGTAGTGAAGTTCTACTGTTTACTCTTGAAGATTTATAAATATTTTGGGCGAAAAAGTGATGGGCCTCTGCCCCCGCTGCAAATTGAGGGGTCATTTGATGTTTGTGACAGTTGCTAAGAAGGTTGTGATATAGAAAAGTAGTGACTTGAAGAAACGAACAAACACCAATTAATTATTGATGGTCAGATCAATATTCGCCAGATTTCGTATTGATACCAGAAATAGGTAAATTAATATTGTTGTTTCTTTTATATCACTCAAAAATAAGGCAGTGTTTTATTAAACTGTAACATAATCATACACTAGCGTTTAATAGACCTTATAAGAAGTTTATATACAGAAGAATTATGACTTATACAATGTCAACTGTGGATAATAGTTATTTATGGTACTAGTGTGTTATGTTGAAAATAAGTCACGCAAGAAAGATTTATATAAATTCTCAAGTGACTTTATGAGATAATAATTAATAAGTTTTGAATATGAACGTGAGTTATAATCCATAACTCACTAGTGAGTAATAGATTTACGTTAGGAAATGCCATTAGAAATTAATGGAATATGTATCTGTAATGTCTTCTAAATACTGATGAATATCGAATATGGCTCTATACGGATTTGCGGTTTCACTATCCACGTTGGATCTCATAAATTCTCTTATAATTTTTGTCAGTCTCTATGAGCCATTTTTGGCAGTGATACCAAAAGGCATAGCCTGTGAGGGTAGAGGACGGCTATTATTATTTCAGGTTTCAGGTTTTCAGTTGTAGGAAAACCCGGAAAACCTCGGGTGATCCGCGCTCTAAGCAAGCATGAGATGTAGGAGTTGGCATCTAGGCAAATCACATAATACCACTTGCTTTACAACAAAGCATATAGTCGCCCAATGATCCCGATGCATTCGAGAAGAATGCTTTCCCACACCGGTTCACTGAGCTCTGGTATCAGGATAAAATGAATCCAGAGGAATGATGGCGGAATTTTCAAACAGAGAACAGCTACTCCAATTCTGGGCCCTTATCAAATGATCGCTGAACAAATAGACCAAGACAATACAAAATCATTGTACAATGTACAATTTATCCTTTTTATTATGGTGCAAAACTGAACGAATCTCTGCGGAGGTGGTTAGTTTAAGATTAAACTAGTTTTTCTCCTGAATATGGTCACTTGGTGAATGAAATACGTGTCCAGGTGTTTAAAATAATGGTTTTGGGTTAGGATAAAATTCCAATGTATTCACTAGAATATGCAGCGAGAAAAGTATACTACTTCACCACAATCATATTAAAACAGTTTCGAAAGATGACTGTTGGAAGGATCTGAAGAGAACATTTCTAATTTTGATAACCTCCTGAGCATTTCAGAATAGTTAGCCTGGTGGATTAGCCATTGTCAATAAATATTTTTTCACATATTTTCAAATAATATTTTTTTTTTCAAAATGGTGAAAACGTTCAATTCATTGATGATATGTGTCGACGAATAGATATGGAGGCATTTTTATGTTCGATTCCAGAACCGCGAATAAAATCCAAGTGATAAACTGTAGTGGAAAGGTTATCTTCGAACTAGACGACTTGTGCTTCGATAATGAGGCCAACAATTTTTAATGAGGCCTAAAAGGCTAGGTACTGAGTAAACAACTTTTTTATCTTCAATCTTGTATTCATCAATATGATGCGTGATAGAAACCATTTCAAAAATCACTTCCTCGTGTTGAATACATTCAAGTTTGTGTGAGAACTAGATTCATTCCAAATTCGAGTTTTTGTACATACAACTATAAAACTGATCCCCCTTTTCCGTGATGATGAGTAACAATTCCACTTGGAATATAACGAGAATCAAATAGTTTTGCTAAGTTTTCATACCCTGTTAGACTGCGTGGTATCCCCAAAACTTATTTGTTCCTTACGGAAAGAGACCCAGGCAGGACATTAGTCTAAGCCTCGACACCCCCGCGTCTATATTCCAAGTAGAGGTAATTGCCATTTCCGCTTGTATACGACAGAGATTATCAGGATGGGTCCTAGAAATCAAGCCATGGTCATTCTGCCCAACAGTCAAGCGGCAATAAAAGCTCTGCGGTCATAAAAATTTTCTTCCAAATTATTCTAATAAGGACACACAATAACCTCAACGAGAATATCTTAGGCAATACTCAAGGTAAAATTATGATGATGAGGCCAACCGACCGGCTATCTGGATAGATACTGATGGTGGTACTCCTCACAAGAAACTGTCACCTGAGATAACATCTGTATGTTCTGGGTATATTCCAATAATCCACGCCACGTAGGTTCTGTGATAAGGACGAAACAGCCTCCCACATACTGTTAGACTGGAAAGCTCTTGCAGAAAAACCTTATGAGAAATCCCCAGGAGTTTATTAGAAGATATGTGTATAGAATAAATACTGAAACCCAAGCATTCGACAAATATGTTGAAGGTGAATATTCCAAAAATACTTTGTGTAAACTCACCCCAAAACACCCAAGCCTGATGTGCAACTCATTCAAAGTAGATATTTTTGCACAAAACTTCTATGGAATCCAAAGTGTGGTAGTATGGTGCATGAGTTTTTTTTTTAATTCCCTAGAAGGAAACATTTACATAGTAATTCCGCAGATATTTAAACCTAACATTTTAATACGTGACTATCTTGAACACTTTGAAAATTAATATGTATTGTGATATGCTTGCCTTCAGTGATCTGGATATTTATGCTTCACCGTAACTCATTAATGTCCAGAAACTTTGATTCCGATACGCCTTTGATGTATGGCAGGACGACAACATGGCTTGGTGTTGATCCTTAGTTTTCCTGTTGCCTTGCTTCAGAACGTCTTCCAGAAGTCTATCTGATTACCCATCTAACGGAAGAACGCCGTTATTTTTTTATAGTGAATCTGATGGTTTTCCTGATTTTATTGATATCTTCCAAGAAGTTTTCGAGGTATTAATTAGTCCCAATGATCCCATAATATGAACGTATCGTCAACGTACCTGAGCCAAAGTTTAGGTTTATGTTTGGCTTCCTTAATGACCAGGAGGCTGAACCATTCTATATATGCGTTGGCGATTATCGGTGATAATGGGAAACCCACAGGGAATCCGCCTACCTGTACGTAGGGGCGATATCTTTCCTGTTATCCTGTTCGAGTCTCTCTTGGAGGATATCCAAGATTATTGTAGGGGTACATTTGTGTACAGGTTTTCCACATCAAAGCTTGTAAGGCAGTAAATTTACCTTCTTTATGATGTTGACAAAGTCCTTTGATTTCTCTGCGTGGGAGTTGCTTTTTCCTTGTAGTGGCTTCAAAATCAGAAGTTGTGGGTTGGGGAGCTCCTGGTGCTGGTTATCGGATTTTTATAGACGAATCTTTCTGCAGAGCTTTTAACGCTTTTCGTTTTACCGGGATCTTGTTGTTTTAGGGTGTATTTTCCTTCTTCAATGCTTCTTTTACTTTCCGCTTCTTTCATATTACATTTGTATTCCTCTGGTTCGATGTAGCTCATAATGTCTACACTGGGCATTGACTGTCTTGGCCATGACGGCAGGATGGAACCAGGTGAAGCAGAGGAATACAAAAGGAAGGTAAAAGAAGCACAGGAGAAAATAAACCCCAAAACAACCTCGGCATGGGATAACAAAAAGCTGAAAGCTTTTCTGGAGAGTCCCAAAATTCTGAGCTAGGTGATATTCGATCTGTAATGGCATAAAGGAAAAAGTATAAAAAAAAGTTCCGGCCATGAAAATTGCAAAAGTTATAAAAAATGTAATAAAAAAAGAGAGGTTCGGTTTTTCGGGAATATCTCCAAAACTATTGAAGGTATCCAATATCGGAACAATTATCCAAAGAGAGCGCGAAATGTAGGGGTAGCTCAACCTTCCCATATTGGATAGGACAAAAACGTCGGCAATTTTTGCAAGCGGACATTTATTTTTCCGACAAGCGTGCGTAAAGTAGTTCTTTTCCGCAGACGTTTGCGTGCGCAAAGTTACTACTCAAATCACGTTGGTAGGGATATATATTTATTCATTTATCTATTCATTTTATTAGCTCTAGACTATCATATGGAATGTGAGAAACCGTTTTACCTTTCAATTTTATTTCCGATATTTGGATTTCGGCTTGAAACAAAATAAAAAAAAAAACTAATATTTTTTAAGTGCATTGTTTAATGGAAACTGGCTATAATATTGTAAAGCGTGCGTCTGTCGACTTTGACACATTTACATATAATTTTTTGTTGTGTAGTTAGTTCTTTACTTCAAGTTAAGTTAAGAATTATTGAATAATTTATAATTTATTTATTTTGTTACGTGATATTTTCACATTTAAACCTTAACCTTAACCTTACGTGATATGAAGCTCGTATGAAAAATTTTGTTCCTAACACGCGCGCGAAATGCTTATTTCCGCACGCAAAAACTCATGCGAAAAACGCAAACTATATTTGCGTGCGGAAAACACTTTGCGCACTTGTTAGGAAAATAACTATATTGATACTTTTTATACGTGCCATAACGAATCGAATGATACCTCATCTCTCATAATTTTTGGCATCTTCAGAAAAAGAGTCGTCCAAAAATGTCTTGCGAACCATATACTAAAGAAGATCAAAATTTTTGGAGCAATGTCACACCGACACATTATTAGAATTCTTCAGGTTCACACGAAAAAAAATCTAAATGGTAATGTTATTTTCGAATTTTTTGATGACATTCGTTGATTTTTTCAATCGCAGAATCGACTGACTGCGTCTTGTCGAAACCGCATTTCTTTCTATTTCCCACCAAACGAACATTGCTCTTTGAAAATCATCTGGTAACCTGCGATCATATTCCGTTCTGTGACCTCGACAAGAACTAATAAGACGAGCGAAAATGCGAAGTAATCGCGGGGTGGCCTCATGGCCAATTCTTCTGTGGCACGTTCGAGACGAGGAGGATAAGTCGAGGCACGGATCGTAGCGTACTATGGCCAAGGCAAGCGTTCCTCGATCAGAAAACGTGCTCCGAGGAAAATCGAGTTGTCCATTGCTTACACGACCACTAGTCTGACGAGGCAACTTACAGAACGTGTTGACGAATACAGCGGTTGAGAAGGTAACAGAGAAGCAAAATAGACGAAAAATGGACAGGCCTAGTAAATGGATTTTCCTACAAGCGTGCGTGATTCACCCTCTACCCGCACGCAATTCAGTTTGGAAAGTGTCATTTTCCCACAGTTGTGCGGGAAATTTTTTCCCACACTAGTGCGGGAAAAACATTTATATGATATCCTCGTAAAATATAAGTGGTGGGTGACAAAATATGAAAGTTCAAGCTTTTTTGTTGCAATACTAAGTGAGTTTGTTCAAAATCATCCATCATTTTGCACTATTTATTGAAAAAATTAACAAATATTGATAAATAAAAATGTACTGTTATGAAAATCACCCTATATATAGGCTTTGATTGATCTGATAACGAGTAGGTAACAATTGATGTTGTCATGCCGATCAATACACAAATTTGTTTGTAATTGTCAGAGTGACAGACAAAGCGTTACTTATATAAAATTTTCGATTCAGTGAAATTGCCACAATGGATTATTCATCTGATGAAGAACTTCCACAAGAAATCGTGCAAGCAGCTACAGATGCGAACTTAGAGTTATTGCCAACGAAATCTAAACAAAGGTATGAGAAGCAATACACGAGTTTTATTGAATTGTGCAACAGTAAAAAAGTGAAAACACCAAATAAAGAAAAAGTATTCTTGGCTTATTTTCTAGAAATATCTAAAACATGGAAGCCGAACACTTTATGGGCAAGATATTCAATGTTGAAGAGTGTATTCAAAGTAAAGCAAAATTTGGATATTAGCAAATTTTACAAAATAATTGCATTCATTAAAAGACAGAATGTCGGTTTTCGACCGAAAAAGGCCAAAATCTTCACTCAAGAAGACGTTTCAAAATTTATGACTGAAGCACCCGATGACATATACCTCATGATTAGGTAAGTTAGTATCAATTTTTGGATTAGCTGGTGCTTGCAGACGAGAAGAGCTGACAAAACTCACCATCGACGACATAGACGACAAAGAAAACCTGATAATTGTTAATATCAAGGATTCCAAAAATCATTCCTCTAGATCCTTCGTGATATCTGAAGAAGCAAATGATGGTTATTTTTTGAACGTATACAGAGATTATGTACATTTACGCCCAAAAGAAACTCCTCACCGTCGTTTATTCTTGTATTACAAAAGTGGAAAATGTACTTACAATGTGTAGGAATCAATACCATAGGAAAGATACGCTCCGAAATAGCAGTATATCTGCGCCTTCAAAATCCAGAGCTTTACACTGGTCACAGCTTCAGGCGTTCCTCAGCCACTTTACTTGCTGACTGTGGTGTGGGTATAACTAATATCAAACGCCTAGGAGGATGGAAATCGACTTCAGTTGCAGAGGGGTATTTAGAAGACTCCACCAATCGAAAAAAAGAAATGTCTAACAAAATTCTCAATTTGAACACTACATCGTCTTCCGGGTGCATTTTAGAACCATCCACGTCTATATCGATCGGCAACGATTTGATGCCTGATGTGCCTGCACATTCGATTTCTTTCGATAATGTATTGCCCGAGTTACCTTCTTCTTCAGGAAATCAGCCATCTTCAAAAAATATGTTGGCTTCCGCTATAAATTTACATAATGCATCAAATTGTACATTTACAATAAATTTTACGAATAATTAGTGGATAGAAAATGTTACTCTTGTTAGTTGTTTCCATTTGCATGAATAAATAATTGAAAAAATGAATTTGTTTCCTACGCTTGTAGAAAAAGTATTGTTCCTAACTCATGCAGAAAGTGTCTTTCCGCACTTGTTAGGAAAATGACTATTACCTACGGCCACTGCAGAAAATAGGAAAAAACATACGCCTCACAGCCTCAGTAAATAGCTCCTTACGCACGGTAAACAAATCGCGCAGTTTTCTTAACCAAAACGCACAGCTTGATATATCTCGGAAACGGCTCAATCGATTTGGGAGAAATTTTGTATGTAAATAGGGTTTTGCTTTTTGAGTTTATCTATATAGGCTTTTTTTTGGAAAAACACGATTTCACTGATAATAATGATAATGATAATTTTTGGATCTCTAAAACGGCTTCAACGATTGGGATCAAATTTTTTATTCAAATGAGGTATTGCTACATAAGTTCATCGATATAGGTGCTTTTTATGAAAAAAATGTGATTTCACTCATAATATTAATAATAATAATATGATTTTTGGATATCTGAAACGGCTCTAGTGAGTTGGATCAAATTTTGTATTTAGATAATGTTTTGCGTTTTAAGTTTATCTATATAGGCGTCTTCTTTAGGAAAAGGCGACTTTACAAATAATAATAATAATAATGTGATTTTTGCATCTCGAAAACGGCTTCAACTTTTTGGATCAAATTTATTATTCAGATTCGTGCGTAAATTTTTTATTCGTACGCAATATGCCTTTTACAACACTTGTTACGTAATATACTATTAAAAATGTCATTTCGCTCATTCAAGAGCTTATGCGAGTTTGACATTTGGATTACTACAGCAGTAAATAGTGAGGCTGAATAAAAAAAAACACCGATAAATTACATTGAAGACACTTGGTCTATGTTCTTCTTCAAGCACGGATTTGGATCCGTTGTACAGCCACAGGCACCTGTAGTTTCTTTCTTATCCATCCCTGATGTATATGCTTCTGAAGAGCCTGTTTTATTCCAATCCTATATCAATCCTCCTGAAGAGCTTGGCAAAGCGAAATAAATTTTCGTCTACCAAAATGTATTGGGGATTAAATGCGAGAGAAGCGAACCTTGTTTCAATGAAATGAACGATTTCTTTTAGTGATATTTTTTCAATAACATTCTCCTTATCTAATTTATTTAATGATTTTTTCAATGAAAACTAGAGAGAATTAAAAAAAACAGCTATCTGAATGAAAATGCGAATTTTCACTTTCAGATTTTTTCTTTCCTTTTCAGTAGTTCAAAATCCAGCGTGGCTTGTACCGGAGAAGTAGTTGTTTTCTGTTAGATATTACAAATAAATCACATTTTTCATTTTTCAATTTTCATGGAGAATGTTCCCCTTATTACAGATTTGTTTATGATTCAGATGGTCGTAGAAAAAGTATAGTGTACAATTTGCATGGAATGACCCATTTCATGCTCATTGTACAATATACCATCTTGCTTCATAGTATTGTTTTCAAAATATCCATTCGCTTTGGAATTTTCAAGGTTGACCCTCTTGAATGGGCCACGCGGTATTTGAAATTGACAAATCATTCAGTTAATTTTGATATCACTATTATGTTACGGTTCATCCCTGTTTTAAGTCAGGTACACGATCACATATTTCAAATTCCCGTCTCAACTGTTTCAGAAAAACTTGGCATACCTAATTCAATGCAAGAACAAAAAGACAAAACCGAAGCACCGCACGCACGAAGACATATAAATTTCTCAGCTTGAAAAGTAGTCTTAAAAAGCAATTATGAGAATAAACACCATCTGTAAACTCAAGGTACCTAAATCAAAATAATAAATAAATGAGGTGGTAATTCGTCGGGAAATTCTTGGATGTCATCATTCGTAAGTAAATCATTCAATTTCTCAGCATTTGGTTGCTTTTAACATATCTTAACGCGTTTTATAAATATATGTTTGCCAACATCAAAAGGGGCTATCTGCAAATATCTCTAGGAACTGATAGGATTAATGGCCAGAAGCCACCTAGTCGATTTGTAAGTGTTTCAGATGCTTGGATATATGTGTCGATTCAAATATTATGTACGCTTTGAAACTTTTCTTGTTTGAAGTAAGCAAAGATTTCAGGTTAGAATCAGTTACGGGCCATAATGATGGCATTTCTTCAAGTTCTGTGTATGCTTGATTTTCCTAAAATCTATCAATATGAAAATGTTGTGGGTTGTAGTATCTTTGTGTTATACTTGAGAAAAACATAGGAACATTGCCGTTCTGGAATATTTCACCATTTCATGGAGCAGAGCTGGGTAATTCCTATCTGAAAAGGAATTAACAATTACAATTACTTTTCTTCGTGTAATTTGTAATTGTACTTAAGTACTTTTTTTATTGAAGTAATTTGGAATTGTAATTGCAGCAAAATATGTGCAGGAATTGTAATTTCTATTATATTATTCGTATAATCTAATTACAATTACTTTTCATAAGTACAATTAATTTTTACAATTACGATTACACTTATACAACTAGCACAATTCCTTTTTCTAATTGCAATTACTTTTTCTAACTACAGTTACTTTTGAATGCGTATTTGTTTACGAGATATGTAGGTGGTCAGCGTGGTCAGCGTGGTCACGTGGTCTAAAACCATGATTATTCCTACATGAACTTGCCACCTTTGGCACCTTTTCAGAAGATTTTGGCTTTCTCTGCAGAACATTATTTAGTGGGAACTTTTTTTCAATACATTTTTGGTAGATTTCAAAGTTATACCTTCGTTTATTAGCCTATAGGTAACTCAAATTAATTATACTTATATCTATTTCTAAGTTCAAAACATTCAAACGAATGCCAGGAATATTATATGAATCCAGATATTTTAGAATTTTTTTTAACAGGTATTTTTTAAAAAGGATAATATCAAATTCACGATTGCCCTCAACAGGTTATATTTTCAAAGAACTTTCAGTTTGAGAACCTCAGGTAGATTTCTATGTGGAACTTAAAACTCTTGGAAATACTGAAATATTCTTAAAAAAAATAGAATATTTCATCAGAAGATACAATTTAGTGCATTGAGTATTAACATCGAATACAGGGAGATCAAACTAAATTCTGATGTAGAGCAAGCTTACTATATGTTACTAGTAATACTGCACTGTATTAGATAACGCATAAGAACGAAGAAGAAGAACGAAGAACTATGCATGTGTAAACCTTGGTGCAAGAAGGGGGCAGCTCCATTTTTCAAAACTTCATAAGCAAAGAAACAAGTTTTAAAAATAGATTTTTAAAGATTTTATTTTTATATTTCGAATTATTTTAGATTTTTTCACTTGAAAACCGAAATCAATGATAGTTTTTATAAACTAAATAACTCGTCATAGAAGGAAGAATAGAATACTGATTGTTCATAATAATTCACTTGATCATGTTGTGGGAGTGGAAACAGGCAAATATGCCTACAATATATTTAAATTGTCGCTTAAGGGGTTATAAAAATTCTTAAAGATGGACGAAAACCGTTTACCAAAATTATGTTTTGGACAACAATTAAAATTAGTTCCACCGAATGGAACAGTCAGCTGAAATCATGTTTTGTTTTTGCTGGTGTTGAGGACATATGGACTGATGCCTTTCGTCATGGTAATTTTAACATAAAAAAGTTTTGTCCAGCTTTTATAATAAACTTTTCAATGATGATATTTCTCTTCTACAAAGATGCACCTTTTTGCCACTTTGCATTAATTCTAGCCTTTCAAAAAGTCCTAAATTGCTGCTCCAACTTTCGATACAGGTCACCCGTACCATAGCCCAACCGCGTTTAGTAAATAATTTCAAAATGAAATACACCTTGAATGGATTGTCTCATCTGATTGACCCTAAAGATATATGCACAGTTTGCAGTCGCCACGATACTGAAACTATTTTTCATATTCTGTTTGAATCCCTCATTTACAAGTTATGAAACCCAATTGTAAATCTCTGGAGTCCTGGGAATCTTTACTTTCCTCCTTAGATGCGCTCCCTTCAGATGATGCTAATATTATATCTAGTTTTCTATGGAATATTATGAGGCTTAGGTCCTTTATTCATAATGAGTAATCTTACTTTTCCCTTTTTTTTTCTGCAAAGGTACGATAATGTTTTTATCCTGCTATTTTTATGTATTTTTTTCCTCTTACTTAACTCTTGCTGTAAAACGATGTTTAAAGAAGCAATAAAAGTATTGTTATCATTATTATTATTAAGGTTCATGTATTGGAGTTGTCCTCTTTTTTCTCCAAATACATGTGTTTTCATTGGTTTTTATTGGCACAAGAATGGGACAGCTGCCGAGAGCTGTCACACAGACTGTTACAACTCCTTTCCTTCAATATCGTATGAAATATTAGTATTCTTCCACACAAATAAAATGTTTCTTCATATATGTCAGTACAAAACAGAAAACTAACACAAAGTGGAGCTGCCCCCTTCTTGCACGGAGATCTTGAATTAGGAACTTCCTGGATAAGAAGGCACGTGACAGAGAAAGCATGGCAATAAGTACTCCTGATGATGTAACAGATTTTCCGTTAAATCGTTTGAACCGTTGGCAGTTGTTGCAGCATATGCATCAGGATTTCTGGTCTCGATGGTCCCAGGAGTATTTGTATACGTTGCATCAACGAAGTAAATGGACTTCCAATGACCATAATATCAAATCCGGTAGCTTGGTCTTGATTTAAAAATAATACATCCCCTCCTATGTGCTGGAACTTGGCACGCGTGACTGACTTGCATCCTGGTCGGGACGGTGTCGTCAGGGTTGTCACAGTTAAAACGGCTAATGGCTCATTCAAGAGACCAGTTGTAAAACTGTGTCCCCTCCCTATAGAACTTTAGAAAATGCACAAGCATTTTGGTGGGCAGGATAATGTTCCGTCCACACTTTTTTCATTATTAGTTAAGTTATGAGGATTTTGTTTATTTCAATTTCCCCCGTATCATTACTGTATGGGTTCGCAAATGAGTGCTCATGTTTGCGCCGAAATCTGCGCCTGTCCGACTAAGCGAGATGGGCGAGAAGAGAAAAGACAATAGACACATATCAAGCCCCTCGCGCTATCGATATCAATCTCAATCTCACACAAAGCGATTTTTGTGGAATTCAAGTGAATTAAGAGTGAATAGACTATTTTTGAAGCCGGCCGGCCCCGCGTCACCCAGCGCAGTGTTCCACAAGCTCCAGAAACCGAAAGTGCCGATTCCATCATCGACATTGCCGATTCCATCATCGACAGTGCCGATTCTATCATCGACAGTGCAGTTAGGTAAAACACTCGCTACCCTTACAGTCAGCTTTATAATTTTTTGAAAGGTGCAATACAACTGTAATTCAGTTTATTCACCCCAACATTTTGTCTGCTTTGTCTGCAGTATAGCTGATAATCAATCATGTCTACCTCATTGACATTTTGAAATTAAATGCACTTCAACAGATTGAAACGGTTTCATAGTAGTCGTATCCGTGTGCGTGCAGAAGTTTTATAGTAGCTGGAAACAGGTTACAAGAACAACTGATTTGAAACCTTTGTCTGAAAACAGTCGCACCGTGGGCGGTCGGCCTTACCTTTCAACGTGTGATGCAATACACGAGGATATTGGGCGCGGCGATTCGAACCCGCGTACCTTGTCATAGCAAGCGAGAACACAACCTGTGCGCCACGAAGACCCACAGAATCCTACATTAAAACTAGTGGCTCTTAGACATTAATGACATGGACTGAACATGTTGGTTTTATGGAGCACGTGAGTGGACGGTGTATATTGCCCAGAAGCCTCAGTACGGATGAGGAAGAGATTGACCAAGAGATTGGTGGATAGAAAGGATCAAGACAAATCCAAAGATGACAAGAAATCAGTAGAAACTGACTGACTGATGATGGTTGTGATAATAATGAAAAATATGTATGCCAGATAATTGAAATTGGATTTTAGCCTGTATCATATCTCAATAATATTCACCATAGTGATAACTCCAGAATGATTTGAATAGTATTGGAAGGACAAACGATTCCGAAGTCATTCAAAGTAAATGATAACGTTGAGATGTTTACTATACTGGTATAATGTTTTATAAATAAGATAGAGGCATATTATTCTCCACTTGTATTTTATTCATAAATTGATAAATACGTACATTTATTTCTTATTTTGGCTGAAATCGTCATTATATACACAGTGGTACCAAAAACGAAACAAACCAGTTTTTATTATATAGCCAACATTTAAACCTCTCACCTTATTGATCCGACAAGTACTGATAAAAAACAAGGACAAAAAAGGAAATCCAATTTTCAAGAGTTTTAATTATGGTAAAGTGGTATAAACCAGTTATGGTGCTAATCTAGAAATCAGAAATTCAAATTTAAAGCACCAGAAACACCTTTCGCTTTTTTTCTGATAGTCCTCGGGTTCAATACCGGAAACAAATTATTACCTAAACGTTGTGACTTCGTATATCTTTTCTTCATTTCGAGTAAGACAACATAATTTTCGCGAAAATTGTCGGTAGCGAGGCATTTTTGTAGGGTCCCTGCAAACTTTTGGCACAGTCCGGCAACTCGAATGCCCCATAAATGTTGTCGGACAATGTAATCAAAAATTTTTCTATATTTTAACTAAGCGATGACATCATATCACTGCATTATGTCGATTTACTCTGATAGTAGTAAACCTCTGAGATTTAGTCTATGATTCTCATGTTTTATATTCCTAGAACCGTGAGCTCTTCTATAGGGGTGTGCTTGCTGTTAATTGTCCAGAAGTCTGCACAATCCTTCGATGTTTATTCCAATTCCAAGAAATGGTTTGTTTTAGAGGTGGAATAAAGTCAATTGACCCTTCATATACATATACATTTCATACTGTTGACCAGGTGCGCTCCGTTTCATTTTATGCAGTTTACCGGTACTTCAGTGGACTTCTTCCAGACATAAATGTCAACATCCCACTTTTTTCTTAATCTCTCAGGAAATCCTCATATATTGCAACGATCTGTCGTTTTTTTGTGGGAATATACTTTTAGTATTGGTGGCGGCTCCCCATCCGAATTTGATCGTATGGAAATCGATTATTTCCACTTCATACTCTTCTCTGGCTTCTAGTGATCGACTTCTAGTCAATCGAGGTTTGTCGATACCCCTGATAACGAATGCCTGCCTTGTAGCACTCGCCAGTGTGTATGTGTGGAATTCTGTACACTCTTTTTTCAACAAATCTCTCAGTGCCACAGCAAATAATAATGATAGCTGTCCTCTACTTACACGCAAAGGCAGATTTGGCAGCAAATAAAGTAGGTCATATGTTACTAGCAAAGAAATTGGTGAATTCAAAATAGTACTGTAAATTTACTGTTATCTGTTAAAATGGAAGCAGCACGCCCGCGTTGTCTGCCTCGATTTTACAAGTACCTGTGATTTCACAGTAATTTAAGCAGCAAATTCAATGAGTATTTCAAGCAGTATTACGGTCTCTTGTACTTTTCGGGACTGTCTGTAAAAGTACCGGGTTTTTGTATCACATGCATGAATTCTTTTGCAAAATTTTTGTACCGACAGGAACTAAACCGAGTATTATTGAGGTTCATTTCCTTTAAATTTCCCCCTTGGCCGCTGGTTTGTATCTGAAAGTCCGCTGTATCGGCTTTTGATACAGTTTGGATAGACGGATTAATCACCAAACTGTTTGTTATACGCACACCTTTTTTTATCTCAATACTCATTGATTCATATATGATGCGTCCAACTCTTAGAATGAAGTTTAACAATAAAATCTCAAACGAATATCCAATAGAAGCGGGAGTACCGCAGGGTTCAAACTTCTCACCTCAATAATATTCCCGGAGCTAGCAATGACGGATACCATAATATACGCAGATGATACGAAGCAGTAGAAATGTAACAACCAGATCGGGAAGATCCGTATCTGCAGAAAAATATAATTGTCATTAGCGCAGCAAATACCGAACTGATGAATAACAACGAGATTGAAGAGTCTGCATTGATCTAATAGCAGCGCCTAAATATTTCTTCTATACCCAGTCTAGAACCCGCGACCAACGCTAACTGAAATTCAAATGGCCGATACTTGGGCCGCTGCAACCAGCACAAAAAGTATTTTTACTTTTCCATTATTTGAGAGGTCTCTTTGTTTCTTGGATGTACGGTCTCTGTCTAAGCTGGATGCTGTTTCTTCAATGTCAATAAATAAATCATTAAAAGTTTTCAAAAATTTGTTCAATTTATCTATATGAATACAATACTAAGCAACATCAAAGTTCGGTTTTTGAATGATTTCATTGCTCTAAACAAATATTTTGATAAGATCGAAAAATACCCGCCCCTCCAAACATTTCCAAAAATCAAAAAATGAGAAAAATGTCTGTTAGAAAACAACTAAGGATATTGAATTATATAATAATAATAATAATAATAGTAATAATAATAATAATAATAATATTGTCTTGCGACTAGGTGCATTGCATCACTCTGCCCTATAGTACGGCGCGCCTCTGCTTCCTACGATCTAGATTTCTTTTTGACATGACTCAGTTTTCGATAAAGATTGCTCTATTATTTCTCCAATCTATCAAATGTTTTTCAACTAATTAATAAATTTTACCTTTCTTGTTGCAGCGATATCCCCGGTTTCAACTTTCACCAACATATCCAACGCAAGCATTCTCACGGGCGGCAACAGCAACGCGTCGCACACCTCCGTGGAATCTCCAGAAGAGCCGAGGGCGTCGAGTACCTCATCAAGTCATTCCCCGCAGCCTCAACCATCCTCATCAACAGGTTCCTCCTCGGCTAACAGTACTTCCAGCAGTCAAAGTAAACCTCCTTACTCCTACGTAGCGCTGATAGCGATGGCGATCCAAAGCAGTCATCTGAAGAGGGCTACGCTATCCGAGATTTACCAGTACATCACTTCGAAGTTTCCGTATTTCGAGAAGAACAAGAAGGGATGGCAGAATTCGATTAGGCATAATCTGAGTCTTAACGAGTGTTTTGTAAAGGTGCGTATATCTTCATCAAAGCTATGAGTTCCACAGAGTGTCCTGAAAATACTAATTCAAACGAGCCTGTGACATTATCCCCAGCAAAAATTACCTGCTATTGTGCATTCATAAAATGGCTAAGGCTTTCGCAGCCAAAGTTTTCACTTGCACTATTTCTAGTTGATTTTAAAGGGCGTCATATTTTGGAACTGTTTTCTAACGTTTCGTTGGTGTGAGTGGCTAACTCCTCCAGAGGTCTCTTCGTCTCCGATACTTCATAGTGTTGAAGGTTTTCTTTTCTGCAAATTGTATTTATGTTGCTCCAGGTCGTCTTGCTCATTAATTATAGTTTCTTGGTTAGCATTTATACTTATGATCGCGTTGTTATTTGATAACATGTTTTCACATGCTGTCATTAAATTGTTCTTAGTTGTTGTTTCCTTGCATTTTTAAGAACAGGGTTCCAGATCCAGTTCAGGGTCTCTTCTTTATTTCTTGGTGCTAGTGGATCTCTATCGCTTGCCGTACAAGTCGCGATGATTCCCTAATCTGGGGCAAGGAAGCATCTTCAAAAAGTACCCTGTGACCCCCTTTACTTGGCGCGCGTTCCGCTACTAACAATCTGCCCGTTTGACCCAATCTACGGTTTCTCCGATGCTCCTCCAGCCTACTTTCCAGTGATCTTTTTGTGGTTCCAACATATACTTTCCTACAAGTGAACTGTATGCGATATACCCCCGCCTCTGATAGTAGGTCTGTTTTGTCCTTTGCTGACCTAAGGCTTTGTTGTACTTCCTTGGTCGGTTCGAAAACCGTTTTTATTGTGTGTTTCCTCACGAGGTTTTCGATTCAGTCAGTAACACCACGGATTTAAGGTAGCACGTACAACCGTTTGAGCCTTCTGCTTCTTTTAACTAGTGGAAGTATTCGGTTGTTTGTCTAGCGCCACATCTTTCGATGAGCACATCTGAGTCCTGTTCAGTCTCCATGGTGACCTCAATGTTGGGCATTTAGGTGGTCTAGGAAAAGGTTCAGTTGACCCTTTCATGTCTCCAAATAACGAAGGTGTCATCTACGTATCGTTACACAAGGTCGGTTTGAAAACGAAAACATCAGTTATTGCTCCACGAAGAAGTTGTCTATGCACTATCGAACGATCATCCGAGTCAGACGCAAGGAATTATTAACACATTGACGGAACGTGCTCCAAGAATATGTGAACCGGAGCAACTACAACAGGAATTGGAGAATTTACAAGTGGCCTTGAGATCGAATGGATATAGTGTAGCACAGTGTTTTTCAACCTGGGGGTCGCCAAGCCTTACGCGAGGGGTCGCGGGTAAATGAAAAAGGCAAGGTAAAAGGTCCTACACTACAAAAATTACTACTATAACTATTACTAAATTAATGAAATTAAATATGCATAATACTCGGATGACGAAAAAAAAAGCTCTGGTACTTAACTGATGAATTGTATGTCCAGCCCCCCCCCAAACTGATATCCTGGCTGCGCCACTGGGCGTATAATCACCGAATGTTTCATACTTTCACGTGATAATACATTGCCTCAAATTACACATTGAGGTTCATTATTCATGACAGTAAACCCGTATTTCAAGTAATTGTCGTAATGTTAATTTTTTTTTTTTCGATTTTGATTCACTTCCGTCACTGCCACTTATACCAGACGTGAAGGGCTTCGCTCTTTTGAGAAAACTATCCATTTTATACTCGTGCGGAGCATAGCACAAAAAAGATAATATAATCACGTTCCCACTTACTGGCGCACTCGGACAACTGGCGGAAACAGACGAAAGCAAGCATAAGTAGACGGCTTCTCGACTCCCGCGCCTGCGTGGTTCGCCTTTCGTGTCCCTTTCCCCACGGGAGGTGACAAAGTTACTATTTGAGCCAATTTGAAGACTCTCGCGACTTATTCGCACAGTACAAACTTACACACTACCTAAAATTAGTTTCTCAACCGATATTTAGTTTTCAACAGAAAGAAAATTAAATACGTAGCTTTTAAAATCAGGGACATATAGTCTTATTAGGGTCCTGGGGGGTCGCAAGAATTGTTCAACTTGTAAAGGGGCCGCATATTCAAAAAGGTTGAAAAACACTGGTGTAGCACTTGTAGCAGATATAACAAACAACCAAAGACTTCCAGAAGTCAAAATATGCCCGTTCATACCTTTCTTATATCACTTAGCGTTACTGTCAGAATCGGAATGGGGAAACACAAAATAAAACGGGTTTCAACCCGACCAAGGAAAAGAACAACTATGAAAACTGAAATATGAGACAAGACACAACAAACAATTGAATATTCTCGCCGCCTGTCACCGTGCATTGAGGCGAAGCGTCAAGAGAAACGACTCCTAGTTGGTCCGAAGAGAATTCGCGTCGCTGTAGTGCGCGGGCTGCCATATTACTTAATGTAAATTTCTAGGGCGAAAAATCCAGAATTTTTTTCGCACCGCTTCCGTTCGCGACGCTTCGGCTAAGTGCGCGTGAACCTTTAGGAAACAATTCCAAAATTCAGCGGCCTTTAAACTCTACTAAAAATAGTGCTAGTGATTGTCCATTAAACTGAGTGAAGTTTTTTGTCCGTTACCTTAGTCCCTTCTGAAAAATATTCTTCGTTGCAGGTTCCGAGGGAAGGAGGCGGCGAGCGAAAAGGCAATTATTGGACATTGGATCCCCAGTACGAAGACATGTTTGAAAACGGCAACTATCGTAGACGAAGAAGAATGAAACGCCCCTACCGGTCCGCTCAACCATACCCCAAGGCATTCTTCAGTGACGCTCTCAGCCAACACGGTCTTCCTCTCGCGAGGAACATCTTCACGCCGCCCACCTATCCACCACCATATTCCAGGTAAGTGTTGTCTACAACTAACGAATGCGTTATATGAAGAAAGGTCTGCGTATTTTTGTTACGAAAAAGGTGTCTGTTAATTGGCCTATCAACAGAAATACGGACCCTCCTAAAAAATTCATGTTGAATCATGATCAGTAACTATAATAGCGATAAGAGCGATAATAATCTATTTATTTTCAATAGCAATTTTGAGGCGCCTTATTTATTTGGTTATATTGTTTATTAATTGTGATTTGTGTTTTTTATTCGCACTTCATGTCACTTTTGACAGTATTATTCATTCTTTATTACAGATACGAAACGTCTTGGCTTGGCCAAACCCAGCTAGCCTCTTACACCAGCTGCAACTCCGGGGGATATCCTCAGCAAAGTTACCCCTCCCCTACAGCCTTCAGCCCCTGCAGTGTACGGCAAGACGCAGCCACTAGGTACCCCCCTTACTGGCCCCCAGACAGCGAGTATTCTCCCGGTCCCCACAATTCCCCACCGACGGATCCTCAACTGCTCCTGCAATGGTGACTGTGATTAAAACGAAGCTTAAGTGCTTCAAATCTGGAGAGTGAGGTAGTCAGGCGTTGCGTCAGCGCAAACTTTGTAATATAACTTTGATTTCTTGTGATTTTTTATTCAGTTGGGTATATTAAGCGGAGGATCCATAGAAATTCTAAGCTATTCAACAAACAGAGGTGACACTTGCGGTGATAACACGCTGTTTTGAGTAATCCTTATAGTTTTGTTGATTCATTCATGTGTGATATTGTGTTGCTTAAAAATACTGCAGTTCGGTTTTGCCCTATAGTACACAAATATTAAATGGAAAAATAATAGAGAGAATTTTAATCACATTCCAAGTACACGAATAATTCGTACAAGAATATTGGGAGTTCAACACGATGAGTAAATGAAATCGAATAGTTTTGATGGTGTTCAAATACCCTTCTCTCCATACTAATTCTACAACATATTTTCCCCTTCACCATACAAGAAATTCAAGTTATTTTCATCAGTAGGGGAGTTTAAATTAAAAGTAAATGATCAGACCTGTCTTATTTATAAATAATAATATAAATCACTGCGCTTTCAGATGGCATCATTGGCATATGCAAATGAGCTTCCCTAATGTCGGATGTTGTGGATATTTTTTCGCCATTGATTGCAACAAACTATGTATGGTCGATTTGTAATCAGCACGTAGCCATATTGAATTTCTAGGCAATCAATTAAAACTTAGTTTTAATTCTGCGACAACATTTATTTTTCCGACATCAAAAATGTCTGAAATATTTAAACTAAGGATAAATAATAAATTCTTATATAACAAATGGTACTTAGGGAAGAATTAACCTTACAAATAATGTGCCGTCATAATATCTAGTCGGGACAAAATAGTATGAGTGTACGCCACATATATCCTCGAATACTTTTATTTTATTTATATTGAAATTCGAGCATTTCCCGGACTAGTCCGGAAAGTACTTACTTCCCGGACTAGTCCGGGAAGTGATACTTTCTCAAAGAAAAATCGTCTGGGAAGTAGATACTTCCCGGACGGTTGCCGAAAAAAGCTATTATTGAATAAATGGGTTCAGTCAAAATTTGGAATCAAGCATCCGTGTGTTCCGTATAGCTTGTGGATTGTGGATATACCATATTGATATTTCAGTTAATTATTTACCCTGCTCGTTATAGGATAATCTTACTAAGTCACAAATATCTACCTGTTATCTGATCAACATCTATGAAAAGATGAAAACAGTTATTTGTTATTGATGCTCCTTCTTCAGTATATAAGAAATAAAACGAAGATAGTCCAACTTAAGACATGCGGCAGATCTAGAGAATATTAATTGAATGTAAAAAAGTAGATGATTTCATGTATATCGTCTTCAGATTTTTCTTTTTTTGTTAGTTTCTAGGAATATTTCTGAGGAGAGAGGCAGTAACCAAGAATTTTCCAGAGTTTGGATATTTTCCTTGATTCTTGGCTTAGAATTTCTTGCGTGACGAATTCGTTATACCCAACTAATCGTAGAAGATATGGAGGTTGTATATAGTTTTAAAAGGGTTTCTTTAAAATGTAGTCTGATGATGATAAAAAAACAATTATCATCGATGTGTACATGTTATCGTGAAACGTTGAATTTTGTTATGTTTCTCCAAAATTATATTTTTGCTTGTTTGTTTGGTGGGATCTGTTAAATAGATATAAGACAATGGAAATACATATAACTTTTTTGTGTTGTAAAAAAAATAGTGATGACTGATGTCATATCAGCAAAAATATCCTATAAAATATCTACAAATTCTCTAACGTTAGTTGGAATCTTATACAAAAAATTATTTAGGAAAATTTTCATCAACAGAACCCAAGAAAGTTCTTGATGGTGTCCGACAGTTCTTCATTTAATGTACATTCGTATAGAACTGACGACACCCAATTTCTATTTAGATTCATACTGAATGTTAGTGATATGTGGTTTATGTTGTTTATTTAATACAGGCAATAGATATGAAGTAATTTTCTCAGTCATAGAAAATATCAGGTGTCTTCATAATTAACCTGTTTGTCATTCATGAAAATTTCATTATTCTTTAACGTTGAAGCTGAACATAAATAGTTTTAATTTTGTTAATTCCGTCCGTTTTTTTGAAGCATTATTATGGCAAATGTTGTCTTCTTATATTTCTGTATTTATGTAACTCAAATTGTATAATAAATGATTTATATGTGAATTGGTATCTTTCATCTCCCCGTGTACAAAAATATCATCAAATATCTACAATTGGTCCCATGGGATTACCCGAATTTTTATAATCTTTAGATATATATATATATATATATATATATATATAAAGGAGAAAATTAGTGGGTAAACCCTCATAATGCAACCGTAGACGGATCCGTTTCGGACTCATTAGACCTCTTCAGTACGGTATAGCCAAGTGTAAAGTTGTGCAACACTTGAACGCAAGATCACACAAATATAGGAGTCAACCACAGGAGTCAGCAACACATTTGTGGTTAAAGTCAGAACATCTCGTGTTTACAAGGCTTGAACTAACATTACCACGGAGGCAACTATAGCTACCTGCGTGACATCCTAACCCAGGAATATATAAATAAAGTAAAAAACCATAGAATGGCTTCGTGAGGGGAATAATAATAATAATAATAGTTGCCTCCGTGGTAATGTTAGTTCAAGCCTTGTAAACACGAGGTGTTCTGACTTTAACCACAAATGTGTTGCTGACTCCTGTGGTTGACTCCTATATTTGTGTGATCTTGCGTTCAAGTGTTGCACAACTTTACACTTGGCTATACCGTACTGAAGAGGTCTAATGAGTCCGAAACGGATCCGTCTACGGTTGCATTATGAGGGTTTACCCACTAATTTTCTCCTTTGTATTCATTATTCCCCTCACGAAGCCATTCTATGGTTTTTTACTTTATTTATATATTCCTGGGTTAGGATGTTACGCAGGTAGCTATAGTTGCCTCCGTGGTAATGTTAGTTCAAGCCTTGTAAACACGAGGTGTTCTGACTTTAACCACAAATGTGTTGCTGACTCCTGTGGTTGACTCCTATATTTGTGTGATCTTGCGTTCAAGTGTTGCACAACTTTACACTTGGCTATACCGTACTGAAGAGGTCTAATGAGTCCGAAACGGATCCGTCTACGGTTGCATTATGAGGGTTTACCCACTAATTTTCTCCTTTGTATTCATTATTCCCCTCACGAAGCCATTCTATGGTTTTTTACTTTATTTATATATATATATATATATATATATATATATATATATATACATATATATATTTCTGTTTATTTCTGATTAATAAAGGCCTTTCACCCAATCAACTGTATGGAACATCTTATTGATTTACAACAGAAAACAATCAAATGACTGAGTCCGTTTCTTATTGAGAAAATCAAATATTGAAATTTAATAGATTTCTCAAAGCCAGGTGCTACCTAAATTGAATATCTGGGAAGATTTAGACGACATAATGAACACGTTAAAGGTTCTATGATATAGCGTAAGATGAACTAGAACCAATCTGATGATGAAACGCTGTGTGAGTGCACTTTCCCCGTTAAAACAACTTACCGGCTTGAAAACAATGTGACAATTGTTTACTTGCCAGCTACCATAGTGGGAGTGAATAAATTATATTGTAACTTTTTAGTTTGATCCCAAGAAATATCATATCTTGATTGGCAGGACCGCGTGCGTTTCTTAGAGCCGATTTAACAATGTCTGCTACGTGACCCATGATTAGAATGTGCGTTTTTTCCTTGATTCAGAGCCGGTTTATTAATGTTCAGTCAAACATCTCTGCTAGGTGACTGATGATGGCTAGAATGTGAGTTGATTCCTTCAGTTTAGCGAATCTCAAATTCAGTATAAACACAAGTCTTTAGCTGGAAGTCAAACTACACTAACAGGATATTGATAATCAACGAATCTCATATTTATTCTAACCACCAGTCAAATTTATAATACTGGACCTTAAAGAAAATGTGATGTTTTCAGTTTTGGGATCATTCACTTTGACTCACTTTGCCAAAAAAACAGTTGTTTATGCTGAGTGTGTGGTGAACTATTATTGTTACTTATATCATGGGTATACAGTACTTACTTATTTGAAGTTCGGAGATGTTAAAGGTAATTGGTTGATGAATTTAAGTTAGAAAAGTTAGATTTTGAGCATCGTGAACCCTGTTTGTTAAGAATACCTACAAAGTCGTGTCAACAATGCAAACCCCCATACGTGAGTATTTACTTACTCTCCAGCTCAGATAACCTTGAACTGGTTGCAATAGAAAATACAGGGAAATGATAAGGAATGATTTTCACTTGCTTAACTAATTCAGCAAAAAGTTATTGATGCTAAATCGTATAAAATGATTTGAGATATGCATTAATTGTCATTCACTTTGAAATTGATGGAGACTATAGAGGATGAATGCAGATCTATTTCTGCCTCATCGTAAGGTAGATTCAATGTTTCCCTATCTTATTAAGAACCTGAAACCGTACCTTACAGCCCAGATATCAAAGAGAAAATTCTGACTGAATTAGATTTGTCGGCCGGCATCTGGTGTAGGAAACGATAACATCTAACGTCAAGAATTGCTAGGAGGGGAACTTATGATTTCTGGGAATGATTTTAAGTTTTATAGAGAGTTTTCATAATTGTAACAAATGTAGAACAAGTACAGATTCAGAGTAAAAATATCCCTGGAGAAATATTGACATTATTCTAACAGATCCGCTAGTTTTGTCTGACCTCATGCAAAAAAAGAGGAGACTATCAATTCGAAACTAATTTCTAACCAGCTCCACAGATTTTGAAAATACATACCCTTAACGTTTTCCAATATTTTTGTTTTCACAATTTTCGATGTAGAATCGATTATTATTCGAATATCTCAGGAGAAAGATGTGTTCAGTTATAATATAGTCTCTACAAGGATGTCAATTGAAATAATCACCTCCATCCTCATACCGACCTGAACAGGTTCTAATTTTTACTATATGTAAAACAATAGTAAAAAGTTCTCGTTTCATCTACTGTACTTAAATATATTTTGCTGCTCCATCTTCGTAGATCAGATTGTAGTTTCCAATATGAACATACTCCATTCGAGAAAGAAGCAGTGCCCATAATTTGGATTTAAGTTCCTTAGGTAATAAGCCATTTATTTCTTAAAGTAATGGTGTTGAAGGTACCGATACTTTGGAAAATGTAACACTATCATCCTTTAAAGTAGCAATCTGATGCGACGAAATGATAGTTGGTGAAAAATTTGCTCTTGCTGTCTGTCGTAGGATACTTGCAAAAATATACAATGCTACTCATATTTTAAAAATTTGTAGTTATTTTTCTTCAGTTTTCTCTTTGTTTCGATTGTCATCAGTTTTCTACCTAATCCACAAATTAAAAAAAACACATACACAAGTTAACAAGTCAACACAAAGTCAAATGAGTCTGAATGTTTGACGACTGATATTAACCACTTGAAAAATTGTCCAGAAACCTAAAACTGATAAAAAATGTAACACTTAATCAACAAAAATTCGAAACCAATGTTGCACTGACAATACAAAGTCTAATGAGTCTAAATGATCTGCGACCAATATTAATAGGTTTAAAAGTAAACCTCATCACCTTACCAAATTGACCAAAAATCTGAGAATTTTAGGAAAAACAGGAACACTACATAACAATAAAATTGAAGATGGCTCGAGTACAAAAACAATCTTTTCAAATTCCGGTGATAATAGTTTCTTAATTGTCGTTTGAAAATGTCTTGTCGGTATCGTTTTAAATACGCCCATTTAAAGAGACATCATGGCCAAGCAGGTAAGTACCTAAGATTACCCCAGCTGCCTTATTGAAATATACAGGAAAAAAATATTATTATACTCGAAATTTACAAGTACAAAATATTGACCTATTCAATACATAAAATATTTAAAATATTTGTGGGATAGTTCCCCACAAAATGACTTCAAAAAAGAAAGATTTCACTGAACCACTCGAAAGTTAATTATTTTTTCAACTATATTTCCAGATATAGCAGAGAAAGTTTCCCAAATTGTAACTTTGTCTAGGGACCAAATTAAACATTGAACAAGATCCAACAAAATATTACCTTCATTTAGTATTACTAAACTACATGTTTATTCACTTCCTAAAATACTTCGACTTTATATTAAATATGTAAATGTCGGTATGTCTGTTCCTCATGGCATCCGAAGGAAATTTTATGTATAAAGTTACGAGAGTATCTGATTGATAAACTGGTGTCAGGACGCCTGAAAATGAGTAAAATCTTCAACATCTGTCACATACCTCCAAACTTTAAACAGAGCAGATATAAATAATGATAGGTAATAATGATATTTACTTTCTGATGATATGTTTGCAATACACGAATAATTGTTTGTTGAAAGTGTTCGTTTCGTTTAGTAAACATAGCCTCCAAATGACACTTGTCAAAATAAGCACTAAACGTGCGACACGACACGATTGTTTGTTTTGATTACAAAAAACAAACTATTCATATTTATGTAGGATCAAAGAATGAGTAAATTATGTAGTTTGAGCATTATTTATGAAATCGAATCGGTATGCCTCATTTTTCAAAAACAGGATTATTAAATATAGAGTGGCCCAGACAAAAACGCATGTAATGCATAATGTCAAAATCGGTCTTAACGTGCGGGTGAGAGACTTAATCACCGACTAACTTTCTAGTTTTATCTTTTTCCATTGTGTTAAATCATACACTTTCAAATAAAATCCAAACGATAAATGGGACACACATATACGATTTTCACATGCGAAAAGAAGATGTGTTGATATTTTTCAGCGGCTCTAAACTTTTAGACTTACCGGCTTTGTTTTGATTAATTTTTTTTAAATGAATGACAGTTCTGTATATTTGACAGTTTGAAGTGCGTGAAATGGAGAATAAAAATCCATTCTCCGGTTTCTTACATCCGCAAGCAAAAAAATGGTACTGAATCTTTTGAGTTATTTCGAAACTGAAAAGCGAAATGAAGGTTCGTCTAATAATGATATACAGGAAACAGTAGCAAGAGCACTGGGAGTAAGTTTGAGATCTGTGCAGAAAATTGTGTACGAGAAAAATAATAATGTAATTCTCAAAATTTCCAAAAATTGTAAAAGAAAAAACCAAAGACTGGAGATTTGAGAGATGGTATCAAAACGGTACGCAATGTAATTTATGATTTATATAAAATGAAAACAAACGTCATACTTCCAGTTTTGCAGGATGCTCTGAAAAAAGCGAGGTGTTTTAGAAATTGGACTTACTGCGTTGTCAAAATTGATTAAAAACTTGGGTTTTTGCTTTAAAAAAGATTGTAAGTCAACGTGTTCAGTTTTTGAAAAAATATACGGAAAATTACAATTCAAAATTAAGACAAATTGTGTTTTTAGACGAATCGTAGGTATTTTCGAATGGGAGTGGGTCAAAATTGTGGCAGGATGAGTCCGTAAAGAGCGTTAAAAGAAAAAGAGGATGCGGTCCGGGAAAACGGTACATTATAGTACATGCCGGTTCTTCAAAAGACTTCGTTCCAGAAGTCAGTTTGATTTTTTCTTCAAAGTCAACAAGTTTGGATTATAATGATAACATGAATTGTGACATGTTCGAAAAGTGGCTTAGAGAACGATTGATACCAAATTTAGAAGAACCGTCTTGTAATTATTTTGGACAATGCCTCTTATCATTCAAGAATAAATAAACAGCCTAATTCTTCTTAGAGAAAAAGTGATATTTATGAGTGGTTAGAATCACATAAGCAAAATGTGTTACAAAATATGTTAAAATCAGAACTTCTGTCGATTGCAAAATCCATAAAAAAACCTGGATGAGATATTACGTGAGCATGGCCATGAGGTATTACAGCTACCACCATACCATTGCCAGTTCAATGCAATAGAACTAATATGGGCTGGGGCTAAATCATACTATGAGAAACATGTGGGTAATGGCCTTAAGCCCGATGAGGTGGAGATGGTTTGAAAAGCTGCACTGGACCACATTACGGAGGAATATTGGCAGAAATCGGTTGTTTTTTCTTCCAATCGAGAAATTAAGAATTCGAATTTTTGGCGAGGGAACATATGTTCTTTCATTATATTAAGAATAAATTAAATTCCACCAACCCAATCAAGAAGAGATGTTGACCAAGAATAAAAAAAACCCTGAAGCCGTTAGAATTGTCCTTACGTTTTGGGGGAACGTTTGTTGCAATGTATCAAAAAATCACTGGAATTTTTGTGTGCACCAACTAATTTGTTATTAAATCATTAAACATTGTTTCATTTAATTGTAACTTTTGAAAGTTTTGAATAATACAGATTTTAAAATGTGAAGCAAATTTGAATTTGGTAAAACGCGCGCCTTAGTATGACGTCAAAGTTCATGTAAACAAAATGTATTTTTCATGGTATTGACTTGTCGTTGATCAGTCTATCTAGAGTTTTTCAAGTGGTTGATTATTATCTTTTTATTATTGAGTTACTGCAAACCTACCGAAACTATGTTTTCTTTGGATAATGTTTGTTGACATGTATTTTGACATCACACCCTACCGCCAAAAGACAATCGTTTGAATTTCCACTATTTTTCAATCATTTTTATTCTTGTTAATTATTGATATTTTTGGCAGCTATCTTATTTTCCCAGTATTAGAATGGATGGTATAATTTATTGGAACAAATGGGAAAAAACATGCATGAGACCTATTGCTAACTGTCACAAATGGTTAGTTTTTTCGATTTTGCTGCTTTTACGTTCGCTATTTAAATGACTACAGTTCATATAAGATTGCAAAACAAGCGAAGATCGGTTGCCCATGTACTAATATTGTATATACACCTCCCCTACTACCTCGTTCGACGAGTCGAGGAGAAACTGTAAATACTGTAATGCTCTCTCAACATAATAGCAAGTTATTCTTTACGCTCGTATGAAACCAGCATACCCCCGATGAAAACTTTCCGATACTGTATAAGTATACGTATTGAATAATGGAATAGTATATTGTACAATGAGCATGAAATGACATACATGGAAAATGGGTCATTTCATGCTTATTGTACACTATACTTTTTCTACGACCATCTGAATCATAAACAAATCTGCAAAATTTTTAATAACCCTTTTTATCATAAACTTTCCTGTCGTCATGATTCCCATATTACATACAACCTAAAAAAGGAATTGAAGATACAAATATTGAAAATTATAATAAAAATCGAACACTAATCGATTTCATAAAAGAAAAATAAATAACCTGCCATTCGTTATAAAATGTCATTATACACCCGTCCTTCACGGGACTGCAAGAGGTTAGATTACACACTGTAGTTACTCAATTAAATGTGTCATGTTTCAATAAATTATAAAATATGGTTTCGACAAACGTTTCATATATAAACCGAAAGTTATTATAGCCACAAACTTCTCAAAATATAACTTGGGAAACAGAGGAGACACTTCTCTTGAAATTAAAAATAAACTGTGGCACGTACTGACCGAACTCTAGTCAAAAACTAATAAAATTTTATAGGTGGAATAAACATGTCACAAAAAAGGCATTAATGCTCACTCAGATTAACAGAAATGAGTTATGTTAGAATGATGCGGTCTCAGATTTGTTGTTGGGATTTTATAAACGACTGACAATTGATATGAATTATAATTTCTTTCGAAAACATTTTTCATTTCTACTGAATGAGAGTTCGCCAAAAATTCGTCAATGGGAAATTTTAATTTCATTTTTCACGTAAGTATTTCACCTACTATTACATCTAAGAAGCATATATTCATATTTGTGTGGTTTTTCGATTTTATCGAAATTGTTAGTGTCATTGATTTTTCAGTGTCTGATATAGTTATTTTTGAATCTAGTGCGCGAAATGCTACTTTGGTGATCGAGAACTGCGCAGCCGAGCCAAAAAAAAATTGTCGAGATCACCGAAGTATTTCGCGCACGATATGCAAACAAATTTCTTTCTAAAAACGTCAAAAAATATGGGTAGTATAAAATTTTGTCACAATTTGAAAAGTTTTAAAAGTTTAATTATTGTTGAACATTCAGAAATGAATGATTTCTTGGATTTTCGCTTGATTGAGGACCGTAAAGTTAGAAATAAATGATTTCTTGGATTTTTGTAACATTTATATGGTTTTTTCCATAGTTAGATTAAATTATATATATATATATATATATATATATATATATATATAAATGAACTTAAAATAGTGGGGGTTGTGCAGCAAGTAAAAGAGAACTCTTCAAAGGTTGTCCAAGCTTTCGGAAATTATATTATTTCCCTCGTCAGGGAACTACAATAATAAATATAATCATGTAATGTAAACTATGAAAGTAATTTTTAACGATGACTCACATCTTTGTTGAGGATGATCACTATGATGTTATTATGATAATAAACATTTCACATCCACCATTGCCACTGTTTAACGGGGAGGCCACCTCCACACTTAGGTTTGCCGTCTCAGAGACAACCTTTCGGGGTTCCTGTGATAGGCATCCTCGGCACGGTTGACTTGGCTCCTCTAGAATGGGTTCCATAGGTCCTTGCTTTGGTTCCTCGAAGGCATGTGCCCTCGGCACGGTTGACTTGGCTCCTCTAGAGTGGGTTCCATAGGTCCTTGCTTTGGTTCCCTCGAAGGCGTGTACTTGTAGTCGCCGCTTACGACAGCCAAGTAGGTGGTTACAGGCTCCTTTTGAAAGTTCCCCTGTAAACTTGTGTTTGGAGGTACCTTTGGTTCCCCTGGTTCCCTTTTCCGGATGAACACCACTGCAACTAGGTTTTCCATCTCAAAGGCACACTTGAGGGTTCCTCTAGTCGGCGCCTTCGGTACGGTTGGCTTGGCTACCCTTGAATAGGTTTAACAGGTCCCTGCTTTGGTTACCCTTGTTGGTGTGGTCTTTTAATCGCCTCTCACGACAAGTAGATTCTACCTGGGCTCTATCCTTTCTAACCCTTAGTTCCTAGGTTATTTACGTTATAAGTCCTAATAATAAATATAATTTGAGGCGTTGAACTTACTTAAATCAGACCCCCATCCATAACGCATACAGTCACGCTACAAGAAAGTGCATAAGAAAATTAAAGGCTGATGACCATAGCAGTCGAAGCCAACATACAAAAAAAAAAGGAAATTAAAAATGCAATTGTACAAAAACTAATGCAACGACATCACTTGTTTTGTGCTCACATAAAGTACATACAATTCACTACTTTCATGAAAAATTACAGAGTTATGAACTTAAAACAAAACGCAAATTTTTCGGTTTTTCCAAGTTTTCTCCGTTACTAATGATCCGCTCATTCGTACATAGCAGAGACATATTACGGTAATATTTCATTGGTACATAGTACTCTCATGTTGATTGTATTTTAATCATTTGTATTAGTTTTCATTTTATGAGTAAAAAACTATAAAAAAACACTTTTTTGTATTTATTGTATAACAAATAATTAATGCCGTTGATATGGACTTTTTTCATGTGATAGCATAGTCGTTTTTCTCCTGTATTTTGTCACAGAAAAGTTCTCTATTGATTGGCCTAGGAGACAAGCACCGAAAGCTTTTTTGCAGAATATGGTTTCGGAAGTTGTACTTTTAACAGCGAATCATGACGAAATTATGAATCACATATTTGCGCGTTATTGTATAAGAAAAGCAGGTACCTATTCCTAATCCAATTTTGCATTTTAATATTAAGACAAAACATTTACAAAAATGAAATAATCCTCTTTTTGTGTACCTATACCCATCAAAAGTTTCCGAAAACATGCAAAGTTTGCTCGATCTCTGATACCATCCCACGAGTCGCAGAGAAGGTAAAAGTTAAAAGAAGTCGACTGACGGGAAAAAAGACATGAGCGCAACAGCTGATAAAGTTTCAAATCTTTGTCGCCGGATATACCTAATGTACGACTTCCATCCCTCTTACCACTTGTCTTCACTACTCACATCAGAGGCGGGCGTCTACAAAGAGAAAAAATGGATGACGATATAAATCACTGGCTAAAGTAGAGTACATACATTTTTGCCCAGGGTTATGAAAGAAAATTGAGAATCGAGAAAAATTAATTTGGAAGGCGATTTGGTGTTGGTCAATTAATTTAAAGAAATCAGTTGCAATAATTTGGAGTTAAATAAAGAAAAATAGTTATTTATGATACAAGTGTTAAAAGTGGCAAAATAAAATCACTTTTAACAAATGTATCATACAATTTTTTTTACAACAGATACTGCTAGCAAGAAAAAAACAAAAAAAATATAAGATCCATGAGGATTCGAACACACGATCCTTAGATTACAAAGAGGCTCCAACTATAATTAACCCCAACGCTCTTTATTTATGAATGTCATTAATTGTCAGTGATGAAGGACCTTCTACAGTTGGACTGAATACAATTTTGTTTGTAACTTTAAAAGGAATTAGTATTACCACTTGCACAAACGGCCAAATACATGTGCGAACTTTTATAAATGATTCCTCTTGAGTAAGTTTTTTGATTATAATATCTGATTGAAGTGTTTCTATTAGAGAGATCTATATTACTGAGTATCCATCATCTCATCTGTCATTTTACTTTTAACACAAGTGTTAAAAGTGTTTTTAACACTAGTGTTAAAAGTGATTAGGTGAAAAAGTCAGTTTTTAGTTCTTATGTCAATGAATTAAAAACGTCATTTTTATTATTGAACGAGGCCATCAATGATTTAAAAATAACAAGGAAGATTCAAAGCCAGCTGGACCTTGAAAAATGTATTACTTGACGAGGGTCTCACCTTTTAACGTACGGTCGAGAATTCTTACTGTAAATGTGTCCGCAGCCAACCAAACAGTAACCGTTCCAATGGTTGCTTGGCTTTCTGATCGCCTCCACTCGCATTATCCATTATAGTTGTATACAGGGTGAGTCAGAATAAGACCGACAAACTCCGAATACAGATTCCTCACTTCATTACTTACACAATAAAAGACAAAAGGTTCTCATTAGTAACACATCCTCAAATTGGCAGGAAATAAAATCAAGTGTACCACAAGGTAGCATTTTGGGCCCTCTGTTTTATACCCTGTACACATCCACTTTCATTGAAAAATTGAAGTTCTGTACCTATCATCTTTACGCCAGATGACTCACAGATTTATTTCTCCTTTGATCCTCTAAATCTCGCAGAAGCTGTAAATTCTATCAATAAACGTTTCCTGGAGTAAAATAAAACTATACATGAGTAATTTTAAATAAAGAATTCACCTTGTCCCTTCTATACAGCCAACAGACAGCTAGAAATTCGTATATCAATATTATTTGAATGAAAAACGAAGCGAAAGATAAAATTCGTCGCCATTAAAATATGCTTGACACAGAATTTGAATAGCTTATTCCTCCACTCTACATTAGTGAAACAATAATGTTAGAGCCGAATTTATGTCTTAATATGTAAACTGGAAAAAGTAATTTTTCTAAAATCGCTCAAGAATGCATACTTTCTCCGAGCAACTTCAGGACCCCAAAATACGATAATCTAGTATGTTTTAGGCCGTTGCTAAGCAACGAACTTTCCCGTATCGAAAACGGTCCGGGAAAATTTTTGCCGGCGTCTCAACAATAAACAAACAGTGATTGTCAGGGAAACGATTTCATAGGCCAATCAAATATTGCTATACATTTAAAAAAAATCTTAATTTATGATAAGGTTGATTGCGATTTCAGAAAAAATAGTATATTTACCTCGTATAGTAAAAGCACATTTCCAAACTTCAGAGCTTGTTGGCTTAACGCCTCGGCCAACAATTTACATTGTCGTCCGGGAATGTAATGCTTTTACTACAAGATACACATTTAGTCTTGTCTTGTCATTTTCATTTACTACAGCATACTTTTCTGGACTTTTTGACACTTTTTCCTACTTTTTTGTACTTCTTCGTGATTTCCTTAGTGAAAACTACTTTTTTCTCACAAGCAAATACTTGCAACGCATACTTTAAAGGTTCACTTATGCACTTGTTTCGTAATATCCTATTATGCTGAATCAAAGGTGATGTGAGAACGCATTATCACTGAAAAACCCCACATGATCCGACACTGCATTGAGCTTACCGCCATCGAAATCACACCCCTCATTTAGTGCTAAATACTAGTTGTATTTACTAAACAAGATATTTTACTCAAGCTTTGCTGAAAGACCGACAAATAAAAGTGTCAAACGTAAATCATCGGGGAAGCCCTGTGATAGACCGCCTGCTGTGAGAGTATCTTATTAATTTTCGTACAAAATTTGTATTGTTATGGTGTGTTGAATGTTTCAGAATGAAAAATGAGGTGAGGAAAAAACTGAGAGGTTTTTTAAAGTATAGATAAAACAAATTATAGAAAAACTTCAAGGAGTGGTTCAAGTCGCAATTTATAAATTTCGAAAATTGTCAAAAGAAAATTTTTGCGAACTCTATCAACTCATAAAAATACTGTATACCTACCTTTTCTGAAACGAAAGTGTGATTCTACAGTGTGTCCATAAAGTACCCCCCCCCATCCCTGTTAACTTTTCAACGGATTGGAATTTTCAGATGATTTTTTTTTTTTGGTGGAATGGCAGTTCATGAACTACTTTTTGACAACAAAAAAAAATGTGTATCTTTCAAATTTTTAAAAGGCATGGGTGCTCAAGTGATACCTCATTCGAACCGTCTTACAATTCTCTATATGTCCCCAAAATTTCAAACAAAAATATTCATCCAAAACAAAATGGCGGTACATAATGTAAGAACTCTCTAACCCCAACCATCTTAACTGTTGAACGGATTGGAATTCTGTTTTGAATTTTTTTTGGTTGAATGGTAGTTCAAAAGCTTCTTTTTGACAACAAAAATATATATTTTTTTTCAAAATGACGTCGGTCCGCCATTTTGATACTTTTTTAATGGCTATGGGGGTCGGGTGATACATCGTTTGAATTGTATTTCAATTCACTACACGACAACAAAATTTGAAACAAAAATATCCATCCAAAACAAAATGGCGGCACATAATGTTCGAGCTCGGCTTATATAAGGATCCTTCGGATACTTTAGTTCTAGAAAAATTATCAAATCTAATAAGGTACCCTTCTACAAAAGTTTTCTGTAATTGATTTATTATTAACAAACAGATAATAAAGCAAAATGAATAATAATAATATCGACCCAGGTAATCGGGGCAATCAGTTATAATAACATCCCTTAATTGAAAGGAATTCTTCAAATAAAAGAATTGGAGGAAAGCATAAGAGACGTGTATATTACAAAGCGAAGTGGTCGTGGTGTTAAAAGCATTCGATTTCTACCTCCGTCATGAAGCTAAAGTTGTTCGGAATCCACTTGTACGTAAACCGTAGGTGCCAGATATTCCTTGCTCGCACAAGCTATGCTCCGAAAACCTGGGAGATTAGTAAAAATAAATTTTACAAAAATTAAAAAAAAATCATAAAATAATGATAGAAAGTGATTGAACCTCCACTCTCTAATAATGAATTTTCGAAGGCAATGCAGTGAAGAAAGATTTTTATGTTTTATCTGATGGTTTAATGATTGAACCTTCATGGTTGCGAATACTACAATCAAGAATGCTACGCTTCTAAGGGAAAAAATAAGGAACACCAGTGAAGAGCAACCTCAAGGCACTGTCCATCTGCCATACATAGAAGGTATCACCAACCGAATGGTGGGAAAATTCTGAAGAAGGGGATAATAAACACAAATGAAGAAAATGTCGGAATATTTGTGATCAGTACAAGACACCAGAGATCCACTTGAATCAGCAGGAGTTTACAGAATTCCATGTAACTGTGGTAAAAGGTTTATATCGGACAAACGAAAAGGAGAATTGGTACCCGCCTAGCAGAGCACAAGCGATGTTGTCGATTTTGATAAACCGAGAAGTCCGCAGTCGCAGAACATGGATTGCCCGACCGAGAACACAATATTCTTTTTGAAAACACCGAGAGAGAGGCTATCAACGTCGAATCATTATCCAACCGGAATGTATTAAGAAGCAATTGAAATAAACAAACATCTAGAAAACTTCAATATAAAGGAAGAAAGAACATATGAAGAGAATCATCAGTGTCCTGGAACCCACATCACAGTTAATTTGTTGTGTTCTATGAGAATACTGAGTTCTTCTCGGCATTCCCATACCAGTCTTGATGTCACTTTCGGATTCATGAGGGCCTTCAGTGACGCCTGGCTGTCTGTGCATATTTTGATCCGTGCCTTGTGCATTTTCCTCATATTGATTTTTCTCACGCATTGCAAGGTGGCGTACATCTCTGCTTGGAATACGGATGTGTTTGTTCCTAGTGAGACGCTTATTTGGGAGATTCTCCCCTCACTGTATATTCCAGCTCCAGTTCCTGGTTTCCTGGTTTTGGATCCGTCCGTGTACCAGATCCTCTCTCCAGGTTTGTCCATGATATTGTCATCTGTCCATTTCCTTCGATCTTGTATAATAACCTCGAAGTTAATGTTGAAAAAGTTACCTGGGAGTCATGTGGTCCGTTGGTTTCATTTCGAGAATGTTGCCTTCCACTATCTCCTTTATCTTATTGTGATCCGATCTGTTGCTCGTGTTTTGTTGCCTTAGAAGTCCCATTCTTGCCTCTCCCATGATTGTTATGTCAATCGGTGGGAGGTCCAACAGTACTTCCATAGGTGATGTTGGTGTTGTTTTCATAGCTCCCGGTATGCTAAGGCATGCAAATATTTGTACCTTGCTCAACTCAGCCTCGGCTATTTTTTGTGTTATCTTTGGCCATCATGGGTTTCACCACAATGTTGTATATCCAATATACCATTTTGGGATTGAGCCCCCATGTTTTCCCGTGTGCCCGTCAATGTCATTTCGGCTTTCTTCTTCACTTTTGTCAGCTGTTGGTTCCATGTCAGTTTCGAGTCTAAAATCACACCGAGATATTTGACTTCCCCTGACAGCTGTATGGAAGTACCTTGAAGTGTCAGAGGTCTTAAGCTCTCTAACTTCCTTTTGCGACAATGGTTGATTTGGAGGGACTAATAGTTAGGCCCTCCTCATCTATCCATGTACTAACCATATTTAGGGTCATTTGCATTATTTCCCTAACCGTGGTGTTGAATTTGCCTTGGACCATAATGACTATGTCATCTGCGTACCCAAGTGTTTTGTGTCCACCCCTTTCTAGTGTGATTAGCAGATCCTCCCCAACCAGGTTCCACAGCAGTGGGGACAGGACACCCCCTTGCATTGACAGTGCTTTAGGACTGCTGCGCTAGTAAGATGAGAGAACAAAACACAAAACTACAATATAAGACGCACAGTATTTTGTGAATGATTATCAATTATTTAGAATTTATTTTTTCTGTTCAAGTTTTGGATATCGGTGCTTCAGATACAAAATATTTTGGAATCTTCCATCTCGAGATTATTTTCAGAAAAATTCGTTATCTTTAATCCCTAAAGTACCAAAGCATATTTATTTGTTCCATTTAAAAAAAGTGGACGTTCTGCTGCTTTATGGCGATTTAAAAGTTAATCTAGCCTTACGAGCTCGAAATCCTCTATTAATAAACATTTCCAATAATAAATTCTTCGAAATGTAACACAATTTGACTTTTTAATTCTTCCAAATCTTAAACTGTTTACTGTTTCTGCCGAAAATAACACCATTATTGTGGTGTTTGTTGACAGCTTCATGTTATATTTATTGTTGATCAAGATATACTGAAATTATTTTTATTTTTGGTAAACTTCAACAATTGGGCATTTTTACAAAAACAATAACTTTATTTTTATCAGTACGATGTCGAAATCCGACTGTCGTCATATTTTTTTTCAATGGGGTCACATATATAACTTTGCACCTGCTTTACTTACAAGTACATGATACTATAATAAAACACTACAAACATTTTTAATTATTTACTTGTTGGATAAAAAAATCACAACTTTCATCTAATTTTCCTGAGTTTCATTTTATTTTTTACGACCAGTTTCAGCTTTTACACCGTTATCAATAATAATCATAATAATTCGTCTTTATTAATTATATTCAGCTAGCAACAACATATCAAAAAGTATAAAGATATTTTGCTAAAATACTGAGTTGCTGGAAGGAACTTCTTTATCATATATAATAATTAATATTGTTGCGTCTTCGGGTTCAAAAATAAGTGTACACTGGTATGAACTCGCCTTTATTATTCAAACTTCACTTGACAACACTGTGATACAAGACAAGTCACTGTCAAAATACTTGTATCCAAGGTAACTCAAAGTAACTTCCTAACTAACTTCCTTCATCTAACAAATGCATCGCTTTTATATACAAATAAAGTTCTAGAAAACTTAAGAAATCAATAGAACACAAATAGAATGTTCGACGATTGATCCAGAACAAAAGTTAGTGCTTCTAGATTTTCCATCTAATTCATCGAAGGATCTCGAACAATTCGAGAAGTCTCTATCAAATTTCAGGTCTGTAACACTGCCTCCTCCTTTAGGTTATTCCGTCCCGGATAACACCATCACCATTTTGGCTGTTCCTCTGGAACCAATTTGGGGGATCGTGGCCTCGGTATTCTGCTAACCTCTCGATGTGAACAACTTTGGGTTTACTCCTTGGGTTGAGCTGGATGCGGTATACCAAGTCGTTGATCTTCTTTATGATGACATAGGGTCCTGTCCAATTTCTCTGTAGCTTGGGGCATTTTCCTTTCTTTCTCTGAGGTTGGTATAGCCAAACGGCATCACCTGGCTCAAACATAGTCCCTGGACTCTTCCTGTCGAACCTCTTTTTCATTTTATCACTGGAGATTTGAAGACGACGTCTGCAGAATTCATAAACTTGGTCCAGTCTTTCTCTCAACTCTTCGACATATTCTGGTAGGACTTTGTCCTCTGTACTTCTGGGTGGCATTCCATACAACAGATCGCATGGTAGTTTCATTTCTCGCCCAGTGATCAACATTGAAGGAGTATATCCGGTGGACTCATGCTGGGAACTTCGATAGGATAGGAGAAATAGTGGTACCAACTCATCCCAATCCTTTTGATTTTTGGAGATGAACATCGACAGGTACTGACTGATGGTTTTATTATGTCGTTCAACCATACCATCTGATTGTGGATGTAGGGCTGTGGTACGAGTCTTCTTCACACCTAGAATGTTCATCATTTCCTGCCATAATTCAGATTCGAAGTTTCGTCCTTGATCAGAATGTAATTCTAGTGGGACTCCATGTCTGGCTATTACATTTTCTATGAAGGCCTTTGCAACGGTCTTTGCCTCCTGGTTTGGAATGGGCACAACTTCAGGCCACTTGGAGAAATAGTCCATGGCTACCATCAAGTATTTATTTCCTTGCTCGGTAACAGGAAACGGCCCAAGAATGTCAACTGCTACTCTTTCGAATGGTTCACCAGAAAGATACTGAGCCATTTTCCCTCGACTTCTAGTTTTGGGTCCCTTCTTTGAAGAGCATAGGTCACATCTTCTGCACCATTCCTCTACATCACGACGACAATTCACCCAATAGAATCGTTCTCGAATTCTAGCAAGGGTCCTCTTGATTCCGAAGTGTCCACCTGCACGACTACTATGAAGTTGCTCGAGCACATCTTTAGTAAGTGCTTTCGGCAGGACCAGTTGGTACACCACAGTTGCTCCATCTGGGCTCTCCCATTTGCGATGCAATAGGCCATCACGAAGACATAGGGAATCCCATTGAGCCCAGTATCCCTTGGCAACTGCACCAAACTTGGATACTTCCTGCCACTCAGGTCTAACTCCATTTTTTAGCCAGCTTAGAACTAACTTTAAATTGTTGTCTTTCTTCTGATTCTTCCTCATATCTTCTGTGGTCCATAAATCAGATTCTTCAGAATCTACTCTTACGGTGGTAACTTGCAGAATTTCCTTGCAATGTTCATCATTGTAAAAATTGACTTCTTTGTTTTCGAGTTTCTGGCAATATCGGCATTGCTGTTCCAAGCATGGACGTCTTGATAATGTGTCTGCATTTCTGTGTTTCCTGCCACTGCGATGAATAACTTTGAAGTCGTATTGTTGGAGTCTCTCTAGCCATCTCGCAATCTGACCCTCAGGTTTCTTGAAGTTCATTATCCACTGCAAAGCGCTGTGGTCAGTTCTTACGAGAAAACGTCTGCCATAGAGGAAGGTATGGAAATGTTCAATGGCTTTGATTATCGATAGAAGCTCCTTTCTTGTAACGCAGTAATTCTTTTCGGCTTTGCCTAGAGTTTTACTAAAGTAGGCTATTACTTTCTCTTCGCCATCCTGTTCTTGGGATAAAACTGATCCAATGCCTTGCTGAGACGCATCACAGTCCAAAATGAAAGTGCCTTGTTCTCGTGGGTAAGCCAAAATAGGCGCTGTTGTCAATTTCTTCTTCAGTTCAGTGAACGACTGTTGGCAATCAGGGCTCCAATCAAACTGAACGTTGTTCTCAGTTAAGCGGTGGAGTGGCTTGGCAATTTTACCAAAGTCCTGAACAAACTTCCTGTAGTAGGTACATAGCCCCAGAAAACTTCTTACTTCATGTATATCCCTAGGACGTGGCCAACTCCTAACAGCCTCGATTTTAGCAGGATCGGTCTTGATTCCTTCGGCCGAGATGACATGGCCTAAAAAATTGACTTCTTTTTGAAATAAATAACACTTCTTTGGATTCAGTTGCAGGTTAGCATTTTCTAACCTCAAAAATACTTCTTCCAAATTATTCAGGTGTTCGTCAAATGTCCTTCCCATTACTATGACGTCATCCAAGTAGACTAGACAAATTTTCCATGTCAAACCTCTCAATACTAGTTCCATAAGTCTCTCAAAGGTGGCGGGAGCATTGCATAATCCGAACGGAAGAACTTTAAATTGGTACAGCCCTTGTCCGGTAGAGAACGCTGTTTTTCCTCTATCATCAGGATGAACTTCCACTTGCCAATACCCGCTTTTCAGGTCCAACGTTGAAAACCATTTGGAACCGGATAATGTGTTTAGTGTATCATCAATTCTTGGCAATGGGTAGCTATCCTTCATCGTTACGTCATTCAATCGACGATAGTCCACGCAGAATCGGGTTGATCCATCCTTTTTAGTTACCAATACTACCGGTGAGGACCATGGGCTTGTGGTTTCTTCAATTATGTCATCCTCCATCATGTTGTTTATCATGTCTGCTACCTCTCTCTGTTTGGCAAACGGTAATCTCCTCGGAGCCTGTCGGATTGGTCGGGCATCGCCGGTGTTGATGCGATGTTGAACTAGACTGGTACGTCCCGTCGAAGTCTCTGTCGAGAAAATGTTACGATGGCTATCAAGAAACTCTTTGGCCTTCTGCTTTTCTTCCATAGTTAAATGTTCCGTGGATTCCATCATTTTGTCTATTGTTCTCTGATCGGTGTTAGTGGTATTTCTTCGCAGTACCTGAGTGTGGTTTTCACAATTGATAACTCGAGTGACAGGTTTGCAGAATCCCAATTGGTCGTTTTTCTTCAGAAGGACTTTATTTTCCGAAGTATTGGCAACCCTGACAGGAATTAGTTGTTCTGTGTTCACAAGACATCGGGCAATTAAAATTCCATCTTGGCGGTATTCATCATTTTCAATTATTCCAGTGCTCAAATCTCCAGGTTCTTTATCCATTCTGGCCATGATGATGGTTTCGGAGTTTTTCGGAATGTGGATGTCTTCGTCAACATAAATCTTAATTGGTTGGATTTTCTCATTGTATCTGCTCAGGAAGATTTCTTCATTGCCAATCCGCAAAATTTTCTGTCTGATGTTAAGGATGAAGTCGTTTTTCTCCATGATGTCCAGACCCAAAACACATTCATCCCTTATTTCCGCAACCAACATAGAATGTTCCATGGTAATAGGTCCTATCTGGATGTGTACAAGTGTTTCCCCAATGACTGGTGTGGTTTGTCCCGTTGCCGTTTCCAAAACCATATTCCTTTTCATCGGCTTCACAGATTCTTGTATGAGGTCTGGGCGAACGACTGATCTCGAAGCTCCTGTATCAATAGTGAAGGTGCATTTCCGATCTTCTAAATAGCCTTGTATTAGTAGACTTTGATCATTTTTCTTCAATGTCGATATATGGATCTTGGGGCTTTGAACACTGAAAGTCGCCACGCGCCCCTTAGTGCCGACTAATTCTCGTTTTTCCTGGTTGGGAGCAAGTCCTCTTTCAGACGTTTGAGGTCTCCTTTCTGGCGTAGTCGATCTCCTGAAGGCTCCTCTGGTATATCGCCCACGTTGCTCTGTTCCTGGGCTCGGAGATCTCGATCTCTCTTCGTTACTCGTTGATGACGACCTCTTTCTTTTTGGACTTCTGGATCTCGATCTCTCCCAGCAACTCCTCTGTAGATGGCCGCTTTTCCCACAGTTATAGCAGCGCCTCTTCCTGTCTTCTGGGGAATGCACTTGGTTGCTTAATGCTGTTATGGAGTCCAATATTTTCTTCAATAGCGCCTCGCTTGTAGGAGAATCCTCGTTGAATTTAACTTCACGTAACTTGGGCCTCTTATTTCTTGATGCGTTTTTCGCGGCCTCGAACTCCAAAGATGCTATCAGTGCTGCGCTTATGGTTTGAAGTCGTCCTAGTCGAAGGGCTTGCTGCATGTCAGTATCTCTCAAACCATCGATGAAAGTCTGCACCCCAATTTGTTCTATGAACTCCTTCGGTGCTTGTGGGTATGCCAAATTAATGAGTCGCTCTACGTCGGCTCCATACTCCTGTAGAGTTTCGTTGGATTTTTGGTATCGACTCTTTATTTGGCTCTGAAATACTTGTTTGAGATATTGCTGTCCATATCTGATTTCCAAAGCTTCAACGATTCTAGAATATTCCTTCTGATTACTCTCGGGGATGTTCTGAAGGATGTCCAATGCTTGTCCTCGTAAACACAGGACTAGAGAGGTGGCCATTTCTTCCTCGGACCAGCCATTTGCGTTTGCTGCCGCTTCAAACTGACGTCTATACATGGACCACGAGGATTGTCCATCAAATGTTGGAGGCTTCAAAATTTTCACTTGTGTAGGCCTTATCGGAGTTGTCAGTGAGGATGGCCTTTCGCTGGTGGGGGAGATTTCCTCAGATGGTGCACGCTTGTGTGGAAGGTGTAACGTTTCCAGCCTCTCCTTGATCCTATCCACTTCGTTGAATTTCTTGTTCACCTCTCGTGCCACCCGTTCATCTATTTTGGACAGTTCATTTTCGACGTCTTGGACCCTTCTGTTGACTCCCTGGACTCCGCCTCTGACTTCTTGAACTTCACCTTTGACCTCTTGAACTTCACCTTTGACCTCCTGGACTTCACCTTTGACCTCCTGGACTTTTCCTCTGACCTCTTGTACTTCTTCAGTGATTTCATTCTGGAAGCACTGTTGACTGTGACTAATACGTTGCAGAAGATCAACATGTTGTTGTAACTGCTGGACTAACCGCGCCTCCTGTTCCTCTTGTTCTCGTTTTCGTTTGGCTTCTTGTTCCTCTTGTTCTTGTTTTCGTTTGGCTTCTTGTTCCCTTAAAAACTCAAGGATATCTGCTGATGTCGCCATCTCGTCGTAATTATTTGCTCGAGTATTCACCATCAAATACTGGAAAACTGCCTTACTTTTCTTTCTTCAGTAACACTTATCCCACCGCTGCCACCAATTGTTGCGTCTTCGGGTTCAAAAATAAGTGTACACTGGTATGAACTCGCCTTTATTATTCAAACTTCACTTGACAACACTGTGATACAAGACAAGTCACTGTCAAAATACTTGTATCCAAGGTAACTCAAAGTAACTTCCTAACTAACTTCCTTCATCTAACAAATGCATCGCTTTTATATACAAATAAAGTTCTAGAAAACTTAAGAAATCAATAGAACACAAATAGAATGTTCGACGATTGATCCAGAACAAAAGTTAGTGCTTCTAGATTTTCCATCTAATTCATCGAAGGATCTCGAACAATTCGAGAAGTCTCTATCAAATTTCAGGTCTGTAACAATATTTTATTGATTGTTCAAATTTTACTATTATAATAGGTAATCAATTTAGCACAAACCACAAGGCCGGCAGTACCTGAAAATTCTATGGAAGTCAATATATAATTATAAGGGCAAGCCTAATTAAGGATTATAAAAAAATTAACATTATGTGAATAGTACAGCAAACTCTAAAAGAAGGATATTAATGAAGAAGGTAAAAAAAAGATTGAAGTAAAAGTAAAGTTGTAAAAATAATTATATTACGAAGATGGCTACCTTCATGGCTGATTTTTGAACTTAGAAGAGATCATTATCAAGGCAATTGGCCATTCTGAGGGATCTTGGGATAAAACTAAAATAAGCAAAGTTGGTACGATTGTACGGAACTTGAAAAGTAACTTTATGTCTGGTAAATCAAGTGGGGACTACAAAAATTATGTGAGACAGAAAATCAGGACAGTCGAATTCATCATTCATGATCTTGTAAAGAATAAACAATCTAATAAATCTCGCACCTTATTAAACTCAAAAACTCTAAGGACATATACCTACTCCGAGAGGAATATTAATTGAGTTACAGGGTGACTAAATTAACAAAAAAAAAGTTTCTTTCCTCCATGAAATTTGTTTCATCATTCAACACAGTATTCAGTTTGAATTTCGATGGAAATTTCGTGATGGTAACTGCAAACATGGGAAATTGTATCCCCAATTTTCCCTCAACTTGTACGCGACTGAAGTGTTAATACTCAATATTTTCTACATCAAAGGGCAGTAGGTTTTATTATAGAAAATATGAACGGTTTTCAAAATATTTCAAATTGAATAAGTGCTAGTTGAGTTTCACAAATTGGATTCAACAAATCTTCAGATTAATTCATCGTTATGTTCACTGACAGTATTTGTCTCTCGGTTTCCAATTTTTCTATTGACAACATTTCTTCAGAGGAATTCATTCTGTATGAAACCTCCGCGACTGCGTTAACACTTATTACACTGTACCCTTCAGGCCAACCCGGCCACTTTGATCTTTCATAATTTTGAGTATCATGAGCGATTTTTGTTTTATCATGAACACATATACTGCACATTGAAACGTAAAAATACCGATATATCACCGAAACTAATGCCTGTCTGCTGAATTCGTGGACAAATAAATTTATGCGAGGTGTCACCTCCCACCTCATGAAACCAACTACTCTAGACAAGCAGTTGTTTCAAATAAATTACCTCCATGATTTTATTTTTACCGTCGTCGCGAACAAAGTGTTTTTAGGTTTTCAACGGTGCCATAACATAGTTCAATTAATTAAAACGAATAGGTGTCTTGTTAGATGGTATAGTTAGCTTCGAGAAAAAGTGAAATGTGCTGATTTGGTTTTGTTCTTGTAGAAATAACAGTTTTTTTTATGATAATACGTTCGGAGAACTTTTTTTTCTAAGTTCTGGTTCTCGGAGAAGGAATATCCTGTATTGTTTGGGGCATAATGATGGTTTCGACATATGAAAGTCGTCGTCAATATTATATTTTAATCGTATGGATTTCCCATCGTGTTTGTTCAGGAAGATATCTTCATTGCCTATCCGCAATATTTACTCTTTAATATTAAGAATTAATTCGTTATTTTCAATGATATTTAGACCCAGAACACATTCATCCGTTATTTCCTCAACCATCATATCTTCGATAGTAATGGGACCTATCTGGATACGTCGAGCTCATTCCTCACATCCATTTGCCGTAACTTTGAATTCAAGCCGAACATCTCTTTCACAGGATTCGTTCTTCCAACTTACGTCCTTCAGAAATTCAAGAACACCAATTCCTACCTACTTTCCCTCGGCTCTCACGATGTTCTCAGAACAATACAGGAGTTTCTGTTTCGTGGGAACCAGACGTGTAAAAAAGCGTTTTCCTTATTTTCCGTAGCTGTTTCCAAAAGCATACTTATTCCTTCTTATCTTCTTCACTGATTTTTCTATGAGGTCTGGGCAAATGACTGATCTCAAAGCTCTTGTTTATAGGGCCTTTGTCCGCTCCGTTTCTCTTCAATGTCGAGATTGGGATCTTGAGGAAAAGTCTCTTCTCGGGTGTTTGAGGTGAAACGACCATGTTTTTCCCTTCCTGAGCATGAAAAATGTGCTTTGTTGCTTGTGGACCATGGCCTTTCTCCCCTTAGACCTAAATAATAATATCATCCAGCAGATCTTCTGTAGATGGCCAGATTTTCTGCAGTTATAGCAGTATGTTTTTCTGATTTTTTCCCAGCTGTTTTATCACTGCTGATATGAAGTTCAACATCTTATTTTTTAGCGCCTCGCTCGTAGAAGAATCGTTGTGGGTTTAACACGGTAACTTAGCCCTATTTCTTATTTTCTGTCGACAAGAACTCTTCTGACATTGCCAGAGCTGAGCTCAGAATTTGAAGACGTCCAAGTCGAGGAGCTTGCTGCATGTCAGTCTCTCTTAAGCTTTCGATGAAGGTCAGCACACCAATTTGTTCACTGAACTCCATCGGTGGTTGTGGGTAGGCTAAATTGATGAGTTGCTCTACATCGGATCCAACCAACTAGGTGTTTGGTATCGATTTTTAGTTGGATCTGATACCTGATCTTCAAACTTTCAACGAATCTGGAATATTTTATATTCCTAATCTCGGGAGTTTTCTGCAGGATGTTTACATTGAGGGGTTTTTGCCTATGTGAAAATTTATCGGTGTTAGGCAGGACATCTAGTGTTGAACTTGATTAGCTCATTGTTAAATAGATTTCTTCTATTTTTGATATATTCGCTTTGCGAAGTACTGTGTATTGCTTAGGGTGGCTAGTGGGTGGGATGGCGCTCGTAGTTTGGTTAAACACCGATCTGCGGGTGGTGTCTCAGCTTCTGCCTTGAAATGGATTGATAATCGAATCATTTGTTGCAGACATTAGTTATTGTCTGCAGAGACCTACCCTATACTGATGAGGGCAAGAACCCAGAAATCGATCTATAGGTGGTCCAAATGTTTCGATTAACATTTCCATGCATTTAGCAATTGCGGAGATAGCCTTGTAGGAACTCTGCACGGAAATTCATTGGATGTAATTCAACGTTCGTCGTGGTATTAGCCAGGAAAGTAGTTGTTTTCTGATGGATTTTTGAACCGAATACTCCTATAGTATAGGATTATTGCAGTGAGCATCCTGGTATGGCAGGACATCTAGTGTTGAACTTGATTAGCTCATTGTTAAATAGATTTCTTCTATTTATGATTTTTTGGGTTTATGACCTTCCATAAACATAAACCCAAAAAATCATGTCAAGAATTGGATTTCCTCCACAAAATCAAACTTTCAATCAACACTAATAATCTATTTTAACTGACCTTCTATTCTCCCTCTAGTAGATAATTTTGTTGTCTAGCATAGTGTTAGGTAAGGTTGAGTTGTTAACGAAACGCGCGTCGAGTGAAAGTGACGCAGTTTTGTTGTTTTGGGTAGCTTTCATTTCTTGAATTGTATTCACACCAAAGATCCCAAACATCCATTTTCGACCAGTAAATCTTTACAAATTACAAATAAATCCATCACGAAATATGGACTCATTTATTTGTCATTCATCAGTTCACTCTTGAAAATTACTAAAGACATGTTTATTGAAAAGAAACTTAAATATTTTTAAAAATACCCGAGTATTTTTAAAACACCGAATTCACTTAAAACCAAGAGTAGATTATCCGGGATAAATTAGGGGTCATTTTTTTTGGGTAAGAACGAGTTGATTCGTGACTGCCGCCACTTCGAAAATCGGTCACGATTCTCGAGAGCGATAGCTCAGTGACGGAGTCCTAATTAATTTTTGTTGGGGAGATATGCTCGAACGGTGTTTTCAGTAATAATGTAGCGGAAAATGTAGAATTTTCAGAAAATACTGCCACTTTGTTGTCACGAAAACTGTTTTGCTAGAAACACCAGAAGAGCTTGCTTGATTTTGTACAGTAGCACACTTTGAGTTACAAGCAAGCTGACGGAATTTTGGAAATTCTGAATTTTTGAAGAATATTAACTTAAACAATTTCTGGAATACATTTGAACTGAATCCGCAATGCTGAAACGGTTCATTTTGCGTAATTAGTGTAATTTGAGACTTCGAAATGACGTTTCTATATTTACTGTGATTGTTGTAACTATGGGAACGTAGAACCATGGAAATTGCTTTGAAAACCCTCTGGAAGCAGTGTTATTGAAACATCGTGCTGTCATTGGTTTGAAATTAGAAAATGATAGCATTTAATTGGTTTATCTAATATGAGGGATATTGTCAGAAAAATTTCAATTATACTATAAAAACCTAAATAGACACAGTGATCTAATGATTCGGTCGGGGAACAGACGGCATCAAAACTGTCTGTAGTGACCTACCCTGCACCAATAAGATGCAAAACCTAGAAACTAGCCTGCAGATTGTCCCCCTCTTTGAATCAAAACAAAAATTCTGCTATTTGGTTATGGGGAGTAGTCGCAATTATTGTATCCTCTGCGATGAGGAACATTACACAGTTACTTGTTTTTGACAATTCAATATGCGTCGCGATATTAGCCCGCACAGCAGTTGTTTTCAAACAGATAATTGTCATAATGCATTAATAGGTGAATTGGAGTAAAAAGCAGTAAAATATCTGTCGGCAACGATTATTGTTACTTCTCACGGAGTACCTATTCAATAGCAAATATTTACTGTCCAGTAAAAACATCCCTAATATTAACCCTAGGGGTGTTACCTATTAAGTCGGAAAATTCAAACCGCAGAGGACTTGTGAAACCAAATACGAATAAAAGTTGTTTCTTCAAATGAATCCAATCAAAAGAATCTTTTTGGGTTTCTTCAATTGAATTGGATTTATTGCATCTCTATTCTGGGTTTTCTGGCAGGTGTCCGTTCTAACCGTTCACTTTTCTCTCTCATTTTTTACTTTTTTCAGGAGCTGGTAAGTGAACTCTTGCAATGAAAACTACCGTGCGCTAGTTTTGTACTGAAGAAAAGACAGAAGTGTTCCGAAAAATAACTAGAAAATTACCGAATCCATCATCATTTAATAAGATCAGACCAATTAGTGCTTACCAGTGATCGAAAGTATTGGAAAAACAAGCCATGGAAACTCAGCTGACCCGTTTTTTTTTTCAAAAAAAGCCACAGTTGTTGTTTTGTTTTACTAAATATTACTGGTGACATTTTGCGAACAAATGAAATTCGAAAACTAACTCTGCTAGTTTTCTTCTGAACTATGGGTCTTGGTGGCGCACAGGTTGTGTTCACGCTTGCTATGATAAGGTACACGGGTTCGAATCGCCACGCTCACCGACCTCTTGCATGGAATCACACGTTAAAAGGTAAGGCTGCATCTTCCCTAGCTCGCACAAGTCTCTGGAAGACTTCTGAGGGTTGCTCGTAAGGGTGCAGCCGGTTGTGTCCTCAGTTGCATTTCCAACTGAAGGCAAACCCGCAATATTATATTCATTTTTATATTCATCCCCATTATCTTATGTTCATGACTTGAAGGATAGGTTGAATATGACAGCATGAATTATAGAGCGTGCTTTCAATCGCACATCAAAAGGTGAGACCCTCGTCATTCCCAGCTCGCACAAGTCTTCTGAAGACTTCTGAGGGTTGCTCCTAGGGGTGCAGCCGGATGATAGAACAAATTTTAGAACTTTTTTTTTTTCATTGGATTCATTGATGTTTCTAGGCTTGAACTGACAAAAAAACTTGATTGAAAGAATACCTGAATTTGTTTGTCGTGATAAATATAGTATTAACCTTCTGAAAAAATGCCAAGACATTAACATGCTGTCATGGTACAGTTATCGACTATATCACAAGATTATGAAAATCATCTAGTGAACACCTAGATAACAATATAAACGTTGTATCAGCGAAGACTGTTAAAAAGATGGTACATAGATAGTTCTATATGACTGATCAGAACCTAAAATATCTCACTTGTTACATTTAGTTATTTCATAGATATCAGAATTGAAGTTATGATATCCGAGTTCATCAGTTCAAAACATCAACATCATTCGCGAATATATCATTTTCTTATAGTATGAAAAACGTTTTCATCCTTCGTTAAAACGCTACTGAACCTCAAGACCCCGTGGGATTAGCCAAGAATGTCTATGAGCGGGATATTCTTTTAAAATAGCGCCCAGAATGACATGACGTACAACCAACAGCTGAGGATCGGGAAAAGTGAGATCTACTGGTGACGGATGAGACACATTTTGAGTGGTGAAGGGAGAAGGTAACTTTTCTAATGGGAGAATTGATTTCTTTTTCAAATGAAGGAATGCAGAAAGAAAACTGTCAAATCGCCAGTGAACACTAAAGCCAATATAAATTATTGTTGTGAAGTAGTTCGAAAATATAAATCAATTGATGAAACAATTTAGGAAACGCAAAAGAGAAGGGTGCTGAGTGATAACACATATACACAATAAACGAATTAAAGAAGTATGTGAGAACTACCTATATGGCAAAAGGTTTCTGGATTGACGATGAATACAATTCAGAAAATAAACAGAAAACATGGAAATTCACGTTGAAATTCAACATGGCAAACATATAGTTTTGTAAAATTTTGAAAATCTCTTATTCATTTTCAGAATTATCACTATTATTGAAAATTTACCAAGTAGTAGCGCGGCCGCTGGACTATTCAATATGCAAATGATAGAAATTTCAGTTGTCTCTTTACCAGCATTGAAATTGAACTTATTGTGTTGAGTTCAAACATAAAATATTAAAGAATATCAATAGTATATTACGTAACAAGTGTTGTAAAAGGCATATTACGCAAAAATTACGCACGAAGCCGCTTCCATATACAGTGTGCCGTTTCCGAGATCCAAAAATTCATATTATTATTATTAGTGAAATGACCTTTTTCAAAAAAGACGCCTATACAGATGAACTTGAATAGCTATACCTCATCTGAATAATAAATTTGATCCAAAAAGTTGAAGCCGTTTTCGAGATCCAAAAATTCACATTAATATTATTATTATTTGTAAAATAGCCTTTTTCTAAAAAAGATCATTATAGATGAACTTAAAATGAAAAATTCTATCTAAATATAAAATTTGATCCAAATCATTAGAGCCGTTTCGGAGATCCAAAAATTCATTTTATTATCATAAATATTATGAGTAAATCACATTTTTTCATAAAAATCACATATATAGATGAACTTATAAAGCAAAATCCTATCTACATACAAAATTTCTCCCAAATCGATTGACCCATTTCCGAGATATGTCAAACTGTGCGTTTTGTTTACAAAAACTGTACGATTTGTTTACCGTGCGTAAGGAGCTATTTACTGAGGCTGCGAGTTGTGTGTTTTTGCCTATTTTCTGCACTGGCCGTAGGTAAAGTTCAATAGAACTTTCGATAAATAACAAATACATGGATAGTCTAAATTCTGTCAGATGTGCATATCATAATGAGTCCATCCACTGTGATCGCCCAAAGGGTTGAGTTGCCCGATAGTGCAAAGAGTAATTTTTAGGATGATCTACCCAGAACAAACTAATCTTACGTAGACATTTGAGTGCGTGGAAATTGAGCACATACATTTTGCAAAGGGCAATTATTTAGTCTGATCTGACCAGAACGAACTAACTTTAGGACATTTCATTACGTGGAATTTGAACACATACATTTTGCGAAGAATTATTCTTTAGACTGATCTAACCAGAACGAATTTCGCAGTGGTCGGTGTACAAAACGAGGAGAAGAAAACTCAATAATTAATTGGGTGTACGAAACAGGAATATTTTAGGTAATTTTGTTAGGGCGATATACGAAACGCGAGTGTACGAAACAACAAAACACCTTTATCGACACCAAAAATTTTCAGCATTCTCTATCATCAACTATTTTCCTATCGAGTTGTTCATTCATCACACAAGTTCCTAAACTAGGAATTTTTTGTATGTGCGAGGACTTTGTTGAATGAGGCAGTAAATATATTGATAAATTGTAGCTGTGTATCATTAATTCAAATGTTTTATCTTATCAAGTTTTGAATTTAGAAAAAATACTGTCTTCTTCCAAAATGAGTATTATATGAACGGTGTGTTAAAAATGTCTTTACGCACAGTTGATGGTTTTACTTACAGTTGATTTTTTCTTATAAGTCGATGAACGCCGGCTGCACGCACGAAAAAGTATGACTTATTGTCAGGTTCCGCCTGAGCCGAGCTTGCAAGCGAGAGCGCGGAACAAGCGATAGAGAGACACGATCGGCCTAAGCGTTCAACTGGTGAAGTATCTATCTCTCTTCCACTCCATCGGCCGATGCGTCCGAGTAGAAGAGAGGCAGCGGTAGCACACAACCTACACGTGAACTGATTTGTCAAACTGTTTATAAAGTGAACTGAAAAGTTGATATGGTTTCCATTGTTTATTAAGAAATGCTGCCGCGTTGGCCCACGTGGACTTGATTGACGTGCGTCAAAATGCAAAATCGTTGGTGTTCAACCAATTAAAACGGCGAATCGTTAGGTTGAATGAAGCGTGTATTGGTCGAGGGGCAGGAAAATCATCTCTTAAATGAGGTATCGGCGGATCACACAGATTTGTCAGTAAGACTTCAGAACGAGTTCTTATATTTTGCAATAATATATAATATATAGTTTTGTATACATAACTTGCAATCTGAACGTCTCGAAAAATTACCCAGACGAGGAATTGGATTGTGGGATTCAAGGGTGAAAATTTTGATGTTTTTTTTTTACTCACATTATATGATCTGGCTCTTAGAAAATGAACGCCGAAAACACTCTCGCAAAACTCCAACCTCAAAAATTCCAAACAAATAAAAACGTCAACAATACGGATTTATACGACTCATCCGAAATTAACTCGTATGCGTGTATTAGACCCGTGATAAATGGATCTCATTTGCCGCTACGACAATTTGTAGACATTTAGAAAAGACACTTTTTTTCTCATAAATCTTTCTTTTAATAGCAATACGAGAGTATGCGAAAGGTCTCGCTTATAACATTTCAGCTGAAACGGCTGAAACACGACGTGATGGATGGACGCTGCATGTTGCATTTTTTGGTTCTGTTTGGATTGCACGCATTCCAGGAAGTAAAACAAAAAACTTTATAGTAACGGTGTCACACAAATTAGTGTGGGACAAGAATAATTCCAGAATATCCTAATTATGAAGTTGTACATATAAACATACAAATGGAATATCGTCTGAGATCGCAAGTTTTTAGGCGAGGTCCACATCTTCCTTAACTCGTACAACTTTGACGCATAGTTCTGAGGATAACTAAAGCAAGTTCAGACAAACACAAGATGTGTTCTAAGACTTCTAAGAAGCAAAATCAGTTATAGTAGAGCACTGTCAGTGACTTTATTTGACAGATGTCAAACATTCGATGGGGGAACAAACAAAGCCATTTTCCATAAGACTACGCGTGTCCTTTTTGTGGGTTTTCTGCGAAAAAATGTCTAAAAACACATTCTTGGCATTTTATTGAGAATTAATTAATTGTGTATAGTCTGAATTGAGTGCATAAATCTGTAGAGATGTTATAAACATGGATTTTCCAATCAAAAAATACGTTGTTATGATAAAAAGTATCATACAGTTTTCTCTTTTGAATTTGAGGACATAAATCATGAAGACTTGTGCTGTTATGGGTTGTTATATCCGATCCGATCCAGACCAGCACGTGAAATTTCCGTATTTCCTTCTATACAAACAAGGCACAGACAGGTAGAAACTGGTGGAGTACAGAGACATACTAGTAAGATCTATCCGAACATCCGGACCATGTACCTACCCAAAATACGTAGAAAAAAAAACGCTTTGAATTTGAAGTCGACATTGGAGGATGTTATGAAAGACGGAAAGTTTTGTATTACTAGTAGATATTTATTGTCAAAGATCTCAAAACTATAATACTCATAGGATCACCAAATTTAGTAAAAAATCACAATTAACCACTAACCACACCAAAAAACAATTTTCTTTTCAAACTCAAATTCTTTGTTTGTCCCCTCATCAGCTGAGCACCGCCATGTTGTGATGTCAGCTGACAGTGCTCCATACTAAAGGAGGCCGGAGGGTATGCCTTTGATAGGAAAATTTTGGCTATTACTGAAAAAATATTTAAATTCTTTCAAATGCTTAGAAATGAGTAATTTAGTTGTACATTTATTATTATTTTTTTTTTCAATCTAGGATGAGTTATCTTCCATAATACATTCTTATCAATTAATTCAATACCTAACTAATTATCAGAACTGACATTTTCTTTTTATGTACATTGAAACCCAAGAAAATGTTAAAATGTTTATATTTTATAGTCCTAGAAGTGTGCAAAATTTTTTGGCCGGGAGCAGCAGATGGTATCACACGTTAAAAGGTAGACCTATACGTCTTCCCTATAGCTCGCACAAGTTTCTCTAAGACTTCTGAGGGTCGTAAGGGTGCAGCCGGTTGACGAAAATAACAATTTTAACAATTGAAAAAATATATAGATTCGTGGAAACGCTGTGTTTCGTGGCAAAAGACTAAATCACCTAAATTCGTCCAATCATCATTAACTCACACCAAGAAATATTCATTATCTTGAATTATTGTCCAGGTCTAATGCTGCCGTCCTAACTTAAAGAGCAGTATCTCCACTTTTAGCCCGTTTGCAGTTAATCCACTTGGTGTGTTCATTATGACTATATCTATCATCATACGAAGCTAAAAAGCAATGAAAAATATAGATCTATAAGAAAAAACATAAGCACCATGCAGTGGCACAGATATAAATACTTTCATGCGCATTTTCTCGGAAGTACCAATTTGTGTAGGACGGCAGAATGCTTGTCCTGTCCTGAGTTGCGTGTGTCTCGTGTTTCAACAATATTCGAAAAGCAATTCCAAAGAATCCCCCACAATGCAAATATCATCACTCAGAATGTGCTCTAAAATACATAAATGTGCCCAGATTTTTTTTATGTTATGTCATGTAAATGTAATATAATGTAAATGTTCTAGAGGTCGAAAACTTCGATTATTAATTCGGCCAAGACCGCATAAACAACTCAGCAAAAAGTTACAACTACCTGTTCTGACGCAAGGTCACCCCAGGCGACACGCAAGGTCACCCCAGGCGACACGCAAGGTCACCCTAGGCGACACGCAAGGTCACCCTAGACGACACGGAAGGTCGCCCCAGGCAACAAAAGGCTACTGTACTATTGATTTTATAATATAGTCTAAGGAGCCGAAGAGAGGTCGACCTTCACCGTTCTGATAAACGGATGAAACATACTTTTTATGAAGTTTCATAAATAGACGAATACGTCTCAAATGGGTTGTCTATCAAAATGTGGTCCAGACTATATACAGTGATATCCAACGGAGGCGATCCATAACATACAGTGGAGGTGAGATGATACTGGGTAGGTAAAAAACTTACAGTTTGGTGGAGTTCGACTGTACTGATACTGGGTAGGTAAAAAACTTACAGTTTGGTGGAGTTCAACTGTAAGTTTTTTACCTACCCAGTATATACAGTGAGTTTCAAAAATTTGCACCATATGGAAAACTTTTTTATTATCGATTTGTCAGAAAATTTTAATCTTCATAAAAATCAGTACATTGCAGATTACTTGCATATGAGTTGTCAAAATTTCAAAAATTTCCCAACGGTGTACAGGGGAAACAAAAAAGAGAAATTTATTTGATTAAGTGTATCTACCCCTTATTATTGATATTATCAAAAAGATCATTCAAGGAGGTTGTTCAGAATTGAAAACAATATTCAAATTTGGAATCACAGCCAGCGTAGTTCACCACGGAGTGGGCGACATCTACATTTTGAAATTCGTACTGAAAACTTCGGGAAAACAAATATTCTGCCATAAGATCTCATGTTAATAAATTGTTGATTATTTTTTTTTAACTATATTTGGTTCGATTTTTTTGATATAATGCAGAAAGCATATATCTTTGATGTGCCGAGTGAATTAAAAAAAAATTGTTCAGTGCCGAAGTGCAAGAATTATTCGTCTTCAAATGTGTCCATGCTCTCCTTTTCCAGAAACTATTCAAAACGTAGAATTCGACTAAAAATCGGGAAGCCAATAAGTTATACGAAGAGAAAGATAATGTTTGTTTATAAATGGTGTAAATCTATCCAACTATTTTCTAGATACAAAAGGTGACATTATTTTACATTAAAAAACAAAGTGTTTGGCCAGATATGGCCATCTCATCGTAGAAAAAATGTCGTTACACTTATTTCAACTTTCGATATCTCGAATACTTAATTCATTCAAATTTGAATGAGACTGACATTGAACACTATGGTCTCTTATGGAATTTAGCAGCTGATCACCATTATATTGTTTCGCGCTTAAATTTTTAGCTCTACCTAGCGGGAACACATTTCGCGAATTTTTAAACAACAAATTGAATTGAGAGGTATTTAAAAATAAAGAATCAGTTAATGATGTACATTCGCCTTGTCCTGGCGCCACTTTCCCGCTGGCACCTAGTTTTAAATAAACAAGTTTCTATCGCTCAAATGCAAGAATTCCCATCTATCCGCAGAGACTGGAGTGGGGTGTGTGTGTCCAAATGGGGAAAACGCATGATTTTAATTTTTGGGTTCAATTCGGGTCTCAAAAATCATATTTAGTGAAAATTATTCTTCATATCCTTGACGTCTTCCCCCAAACACTGGCGCTCCTTGTGGTTGTTTCCGGAATATTGGGTAATTTTGACAGTTTAAGGCAAATATTACACAGCCTTGAGAGCCCTCTAACAATGAAAGCTTAGACTGTGTGAAGTAACGATGTATACATCCGTCAGAGGCGTTATAGGAGTACGTTTTCATTTTCATATACAAATAAAAATATATCAGAACAGGGACACATGCCTGTTCCCTATTGGAATATTTCCAATTTTGGATGGTTATTCTGTATTCCTTTATTTCTGTTGGCGTAAGGTTGGTCAGGTTAGGTTAGAGTTAGTTTGCTAATAATTTATGCATATTCAACTAACAATAGGGAACACGTATGATTTTATCTTTTGGGTTTTCTGCATCAATTCGGATCTCAAAAATCACATTTAGTGAAAGTTATTCCTCAAATCCTATTTTTCCCCAAAATGTAAGTTTTGATATTGACCTTCGATTTAAACACAATTTGTCCTTGACGTCGAATAACTTCCCCCAAACACTGGCGCTCCTTGTGGTTGTTTCCAGAATATTGGGTAATTTTGACAGTTTAAGGCAAATATTACACAGCCTTTGAGAGCCTTCTAACAGCGAAAGCTTGAACTGTGTGAAGTAACGACGCATACACCCGTCAGAGGCGTTAGGAGTACGTTTTCAAATGGGATGAAAAAACTGAAAAAAGTTGTATTTTCATTCACGAATTAGGAATGAGAACACGAAAACAAGTATACGCATTGGGACCCTCTAAACACAAATTCGAATAAAAAATGTAGTGTCTACAAATTCTGTGCAAGGAGGTGGCGGGTGGTGATACGTTATGGACAGTTATACACGATTGAATACGGACATAACATGGTACGAGGCCCCTGGCTTGTACACAAACAAAAGTTATGTTGCATTCAAGACAATGATAGAAAAGGCCTCTCTATGTATTTTATTATTCTGAGATGTAAAAAATCACAATTGTCAAATGTCAAACCGAAAGTCAAAATTCAAGAATGTCGACTGTCAAGATTGTTAAGTTTAATGTCTAACCTAAACGTTATTATATATATTTCAGTTCACCCAATACACCAAGAAAATTGGAGAAAATGGCATTCAATTTTCCTGCTTTTTCATATATTATCGCCCTAATTGTAGATGCTTTTCTGATATTTTTCTCTTTATTCCATGTCATAGCATTCGACGAACTAAAAACTGACTACAAAAATCCAATAGATCAGTGTAATAGCCTTAATCCAGTAAGTAGCTAGTTAATTTATATATAAAATGTTTGAAGCTAATATTTCCAGTTCATAAAGTACACAGTGATTTGTTTTTCAGCTCGTCTTACCCGAGTACCTGCTCCATTTAATTTTCAACATCCTCTTTGCTGCTGCTGGGGAATGGTTTTCATTGTGCCTGAATATTCCCTTGATAGCATACCATATCAATCGGTATCGCACTCGTCCTGTTATGTCGGGCTACGGTATTTATGATCCCACAAGTATTATGAATGCAGATGTACTCACAAGGTGCCAGCGTGAAGGATGGATCAAATTAGCATTCTATCTTCTCAGCTTTTTCTACTATCTCTATGGGTATGTTATAGCATTAGAAAAAGATCACAGAGAACACACGTGATAGGTTTCAAGTGATTTTTGAAAGATCTTGATTAGGCATTATGAAACAACCCAGTCATTTGTTAAAGGTGTAATGTATTGTGGAATTATTGACGTTATTGGTGAATTTCTGGAGCAATTAGTTTGATATTCGATTGTAATTTTTCATCTCCACAAGGCTATACTTAAATAATACCCTACTGGGTGAACTATTCTCGACAGTTAATTTCTTTTATGGCAGTTACAGCTCAGGCTGAGTTCTATTTTGAGTGAACTTTGAGTGAATCATCCTGAATTTAAATTAATTAGTACACTGAGTAAATAATAAGTAAATTCAAATTTTATTAGTTATGCCTTATCTGGTTTGCAACTGATATGGGTGAGTAAAAATAGCTGCCCAAACAATTATATTCTTGTTAGTTGTACTTAATGAGTTTCATCACAATTATAATATTTGTTATGTAATGAAATATTCCCTCAAAGAACTTACTCAAGACCATTATAGTTGAAATGGTTCATAATGATTGATTATCTGTTTCTGATACTTGCAAAAAATATATACATCAATTTTTTTTTTCTTTCGAAAAGTTTGACAATGATTTAGATCAAATTTATTACTGTATTGCACTTGACCTCCATTACCAGAGGAGAACCTGATGTTACAAAAATATGAGAAATTATCTGTTGTATAATTCTGTAGGTTTCATTATGCCTACTTATTCTGGGGAGTGGAGATCCACAGGTGAACTTGAGGGGAAAACAACTTGTTCATTAGGTGTACATCATAGTATTTTCATTACTACATTACTCATTTTGTCTCATATTTACGATTCAAAACGTTCACATGAATAATTTACGCTAATCAAAATAGTCAAATCGTATATCATGCCCCTTCAATAATTTTTTAGATAATAACCTGGCCTCTAAAACTTTTTTCATTATTTTTCATTACAAGTAATTACTGGACTGCATTCATTCGGTGTACAAAAAATGACTAGTTGTTTCCCTCTCGAGTGAACTTTTTAAAATAGCCTCGATATTGATTTTATGTTGAAAAATACAGCAGAATTTTTTTTGTGGATTTTTTAATTCCATGAATCCATTTGAGGTAATTTTGACATGGAGTAACCACAATAACTAACCCAATCTGTTTTGACAAATTTAGCTACCAAGCAATATTTTTCCCCTTGATTTTTGAAAGCTGCTACATGTTTTCATTGTGTTTGCGATTGTATTATTTTAATCAGGGTAAAAAGATCCAGTAATTAGTACATATATTTATTAGTTCTCACAACATTTCACAATTTCAGTAATTTATTGAAATAGAGATTTCTGACTTGAAGAATTCTATAAACTTGTTGATTTTCATATGGTTGTTCAGGAAACCATAACACATGTTTTACCACAACAACAGCATCTTCAGGAGAAAAAAAACAGTGTACTTTCACTTGAAGAAACCATTGTCATCATGAAACATGATATGAGGTTTTGTAAAACCATTTGAAAATCAATGGGTTTGGTTAATTATCATTCTTATCATATGTTACTTCCAAGATTTTTGTCATTTCTGGTTCAGACTGGAAAAGGGAAAACTTTTATGAATGCCGAATAATATTATAACCGCCAATTTCAAGTCAAAAAACTAAATACTAATAGTTTAATATCATATCGATATAGAAAAATATATTTATTAATTTTTTAATTTTTTTTATAGATACCTTTTAATTTAATTTTTTGTGCTGTCTAGCCAATGACGGAATTCAATTTACAAGGCTGAGACAATATTTTCCAAAAATTATATGCTATTTTTTTAATATTTTGTGTTTCAAATTTAGATTTTGATATCAAAATGAGAAAACTGAACCATCACAGTTAAATGTCATATATTAATAAGAGATAACTTTTTTCTTACACGTTTTTACATTAAAATCTGCATTGAAAATTTTTATCACTGTTTTTTTTATAATGGTTTCAAATACTTAACTACTAATTTCAATATCATATTGTCTATTCAAAGTTTATCCAGTGAAAAAGTTGAAAAGAAAAATTTTATCACTGTTTTTTTTATAATGGTTTCAAATACTTAACTACTAATTTCAATATCATATTGTCTATTCAAAGTTTATCCAGTGAAAAAGTTGAAAACTAACCTGTGTATATTCAAATCATTATCATTTGAATAGCATTGTATCTTTTTACTCAGCCAGGCAACTTGATGGAACCGAAACCCTAATGTTTTCTCATATTTGTTCCAGAATGATATTCGTGTTAATTTCCAACTAAGTAAAGGGCCAGCGAGTGTTGTGAAGATCAAATCGTTTAGTAACAAATACAGAGACAGTGGGGATTCGGTTCTCGATATTATGCAGTTTTTCCTGAAAGAATTGTATTTTGAACGAAAAAGCATAATGAGCAGAACTGGTAATACAGGAAGGTATGGTGTAAGTTTTATATTAAGTATTTTTTGTTCATTTATAGGCAGGCAGTCGATGTACAATTTCTGCCTTATTTGTAATTGATTGAATATAACATATTACAACTGAACAGTTTTATTTTTAACCCAATATATTCTCAAATTATTGCATTCGATTTATATATTGGTACTTTTATACTAAATGGCAAGGTCCCGGCCGAATTCCTATGCATACACCCATGTAATAATACTGTCTATAATAACATCGGATTAAGCAACATATCGCTTAAAGCTACGAACCTTTAATTCATTGGCTATAATGACCGTCAATTTTTAACTGAACAAAATACTATTTTGACTTTTATTTAATGAATCATGACATAGGAAGGATTTGGTTTGCGCGTTTTTACGTCAGCGTCAGCATATCGCAAAAAAGAGAAAATTGTTCCTACTTTTCAGGAGTTCTTTAGACCAGGCTGAAGGTATGAACGGTGTGTTAGAAATAATTTGTTTCTCAATGTGAATGAATGTCATTTTATCACTTTCTCGAGAGTTGGTAGGAAATAGAGTCCACTTACAACATAAATAATCAAAAGTTAGAATATACATCTCGTATAAAAGATTTGGGGGTTATTTTTGATGAACAACTCAGATTTGTTGACCACAAACAAAATGAGTGTGAAATCGTCTAAAACAGTATCTCAGTTAGAATATGTACGTATCATTTGGTCTAAGTTTTATCAGGTTCAGAGTGTAACTCTAGAAAGAGTGCAAAATGAATTTTTAAGATTTTGTTCTTTTAAATTGGGACATTGCGTACAAAACCATGACTATTCTATTTTGTTGCAAGATATGGCTCTAAAACCATTACAAACAAGACGAAATCACGCAGATCTATGCTATGTATTCGTACTGCTAAATGGACTCAAACACAGTAGCTTATTTCATATACCATTCCATCATACAAATTATGGCAAGCATACACCCTTAGAAAGAACCCTAAAATTATTGAATGACAAAGACATCAGTATTTTTGGATAACTTTAAAAAATCATTGAATAATATAAGTTATTATGTTTATGTATGTTGTAACCCGTTTCCAAATTTTATTCTATTTACATTCTAATTCAGTTTTATTCTTTGTTGTACATAGTTGTTTACTGCTAAAACATTCTGTATCTCTTTTAGTAATAAGCAATAACTGTTTATCGATATAAGTTTATATTAATTTTACCTTATAATGGGGCATATCCCGTATGAATAAATAAATAAATGAAATAAAAAATAATTATCTTGGAGAACGTCCCTCAAGATATGCTAAAGCAAACTGAGTTGAAAGTGAGTAAATTAAATTTTCGCTCGCACTTGATACACAAACCTGACCTGAGCAAGCTATCCTAGCTTGCGAGTCGAAAAGTGCCTGAATTAGTTTTTCGTTCGCGATTGACACACAAATCTAACTTGAGCAAGCTAACCTAGCTTGCAAGTCGAACATGTGTGAATTAGTTTTTCGTTCGTACTTAACACAAACCTAACCTAGCTTGCAAGTTGAAAATGCGTATATTAGTTTTTCGCTCGCGGTTTTTATGATGCGTTCGTTTTTTTTATTGAGCGTTCATTCCTTTTATCAAGCTTTCATTCCTTTTATCGAGGTTTTATTCCTTTTATCAAGCGTTTATTCCTTTTGCCATGAATGTAATAAAATATCAAATACATGAATTAGCAGAATATTAATTTTTCCCTTTGTTTTTATAGAATTATGATCTTTCATACAATGCACTTTCAGGTGAATTAAAAAACTATAAAACTTTATTCAGTTCCGAAATATCTGCCTCATTCACACTGTCCCTGAGACCATAAAATGTCATTTGTGTTTCTAGTTTATTCATGTCTCTACCTGTAAATCATCTAAGATTTCACTTTTTATGTTATATGTAAGCAATTCAATTTTATATGAAAATAAATAAATTATTATTGTTATTTTCGTTTTGAAATATCTCAGTCAGTTCCTATCAACAACCTACAAACCATTTTCCAGGACAAGCTGTAATTATTTACTCAAACAGTCACTTCCCACATCCATAGGTTAAGAGGTTATTGCATTTGAGATTCATGTGTCTTTAGTAGACGAAGGTCCGAAGGCAAGTGCTGCCGTGTTATGACAAGTCGGTATAATTTTGAGGTTAGGTAAAAGGGAACGCATCTTTCCATCGGAGACCCCAATAATCAGAACCAACATGTTAACAGAGTGGTTCAGTTAGAATTTGCGGAGTTCAAAGAGTAGATCTCGATATTTTTTCAGTATTTTTCTAGCGATATTTGTTTTGCCTGGAGCCGAAAACTCCATAAGGAACATCATACTTCTTAGTTGGTCGAGGAGGACTACATCAGGCTTATTGTCTTGTATTTGTGATGAATGATACTGATTCTGATACTGAACTCTGCCCTCAATTTTTACTAGGACTAGTTGGCGAAAAAATTAAAATACAATTTATTTTTCGACTACATTTTTAATATGTAACAGTGGAAACATTGTATCTAAAATGTTTTCATAAAATCATTTGTATATAAACTGAGGTAAAAAATATTATTGTTATTTTCCTGTTGGCATAACCCCTTCATGATTGCTTGGATACATAAAGATAATCCTCCACTATATGGGATGGATGTTTCATGTAGAAGGAACACCGAAAGTATTTTTTTTAAGTGAAAAACGAGAAGCTTCCAAGGTTTCAAAAATCAAAACCATAGTTGAGGAAAATTTAATGTGTTCAAAACTATTTATCAAGATATATTATTTTAATATTTCTTTATGGAAATAAAAAATAAGTAAATTCATATCTAAAATATTCATGAACCAAATTGATAAACTGTTTCACAGGTTTGAGGACATGCAGCAGTCAAAAGCAGAAAATACACCAATTGTTTCTGTTTTCCAGTCTATAAGAAATTACGTCAGATATACTATCTGCTCTTAACTGTGCAGTGTGATATTCTTATTTGGTGTAACTTTGGAATGTTTTGGAAACTGATAACCCATTTTTTGGCAAAGTAATAGGTACAACAAGAAATTATAGCTTTCAATCATTTCTTCCATAAATATACATATAAAAATATTTCAAGCAAACTTCTTAGCAAATATATTCAAGCAGCAAAAGCAGGTATTTCTACAACTACAATAGAGTTTTCTGAAAGATACTTATTGCCCATTATTAAATAATTTGTCCAAAATAGGGAATTACACTAGTGATTTTTTATATATTTTTTCAAATACTTACAACTCAAACTACTTAAAAAAGGACTTTTGAATTTTTTGTTATTATTGTATTTGATCCAAAAAAAAAGAATTGGAGAATTCAAACACTAGCTATTTTCGCGCGAACTATTACCGGCATTTCATTGGACGAATATAGATGACTTCAACGTCTCTCCATATGTTACACATATGAAATCAAAACAATGTGTGCCTTCCCATTAAATTCAACTGAATAGTTTCAAAAGAAGTTTAATCATGTACCTACACTGTGATTCAAACTGGAAACAACTCTTTCTCGTACAGAAAACATTCTCAGAGGACTCTAGGGCAAACGTTTGTAGAACAATACTGATGACGTCAGCACGCGAAAATATGGCGTTTGAATCCCAATTTGGAATAATTTTGAAGTAAATTGTAGTCGATATGAAATAGGTTTGTGGTGTGATTTTACATGCATCGTATATACACGTAAGATCATTTGTTACAAATAAGACGTCATTTTTTATTAGTGTAATTTCCTATTCTAATATACAGTTTTCATAAAAGGAGCAAAATATCTTGTGAAGCAGGAAACTTGATTCATTTTGGTTGATTTCTGTTTGTGAAGTATTTTGTATTTAAAAATTGAAATGTTGAAATGTATACTGTCCAAGTAGACTCTGATATAAAGGAAACCCAAATTTTTAACTGTATCCAAGATAAATTGATGAATTGTAGAATAAATATATTCTCCTCTGTTAAAACATAACTTGTTGATTAGGTTATTATGTAAAAAATATGGCCTCTGAATGTAGTATAACACAGAAAGGAATAGTAAAAATTCTACACATTCATTATTGGGTGTTAACATCACTTGCCAACTTTGGTATTAGGGCTGAAATTAGGAGACCATAAGTAGAACATGAAAATAAAATTGACGTTTAAAAACAAAAACTAACACTTCTATAACAGTTCTACCTATTCATACAAAATAAAATGAATAAATTCCATGTTAATCAGGAACTAACAGATATTTAGCATGCATTGTCTATTAAATAAATCACTAACTGAAAGGATCTGAAAGTTTATTGTTGGCAGCGCTGACGAAAGTACAAGAATTTTCAATTCAAGAAATAGAAGCTACCAAAACAGGAACTGTCATAAATGGTTTAGGGATTGAAAAATTATTGTTTATTCGTTTACAAAGTCAGTCAATATTTGGGCTTAGATTTGTTATTTTGTCATTATTGAAAACTAATGTAGATTACTGTACGTTGAATTTTGATTGAAAATGCTGGATTACTTGCCAGAAATAACCCAAAGTCTATTCTCATACCAAATATATTTTAAGAGATACCATTATTTCAATATTGATAAGAAAAAGAAGCAATTCAAATTACTGATATGCTATGGTCGAGTTTTTAAATTCATCGATGGATAATGCGTATTCGTGCTGTCATTGTCATTTTCCATTATTTAAATAAGGATGCAATGCTCATCGATGGATTCAACGATGAATTTAAAAACTTGCCCGATGTAAAAATATTTTGAGTCATTTGCTCAGTGAGATCGATATATTGCTTTCATTTATAATATACTGTTGAGAGTTTCACTTTTTACATGATAATATTTTGGTTAGTTTCAGCACAACTGGTTTATGCAATGACAAGACATTGGCCTATTTACAAAAATATTCACTATAACATTTCTGGGTCTTTTGATTTGTCTAAGTATTAAAAAAGTACAACTTTACATAAAAGAGGAAATGCGAAAAAAAATATTTCAAATACTTGTAAATTATTGAAATATCTTAAATCGACGTTATAATAGGATGAAGAATCATATCTGAATAATTCAGAAACGACAACAGCTGAACACCCATTAGCTGAACATCTGAAATATATGAAATGATTGTTAATATTATTACACATTTGTCCCTTAAAAATAAATGCAGTCAAGAAGTAGAATACGCTTTCCCAAATAGTATAAGGATATAATATATGACATTAAAGCTTATGTTTTAGTGTTTCAAACAATGTGAATATTATTTTTTATTGAAAGAAAACCATTAACAGACACTAACATCTCAAACAAATCAATCTATTACAAATCACTGTTATTGATCAAATGAAGAAAAAAACTACCCCAATTGATTTATCTATTACTTAATTAAGTTCAGTGGCCAATATTATCAACCAAATAAAAATAGAACAACAAAGAAAGATTTCCATCTTATTCATCCAAACCAAATTTCCTGATGTAACTAAATTGAAACGTTCCTGAGTTTTATAGTTTGTGTGAATGATTGATTTGTGCATACACCAAAAACTTCAATCCGCAAAGAAATGTTCTCAGATTACTTCAGAATTATTCTTTTTGAATTATATACAAAATGCACCAATCAACTGGTAAAGTGGGGTATTTCATTTGCATCAAAGAAATAGTTCTGTCTATTCAAGGGTCCCTTACAGAATTATTGAATAGGATGTCTCAAAAATCTAAAACATATTAGTAGTTCATTTTAATGGAACATCCCATCTGTTTCAAATACTCTGCTTGGAATGCTAGCATGATTTTTCTTCACAAGCTAATTTTTTTGTCATAATCATATTTATTACTCGGTAGATTTGTATTTAGTGGTGTTTTCATCTGTTCACAGTTACAATCAACTTTACACAATGCTGAAGAACATCTTAAATTATTTATTTTATAAACTTTTTCATACACATATATTTACATTTCATATTTTATTTTTAATTGATCCCCTGCTTTTAAGGAATAGTGAAGTTCAAGAGTTTTTTTTTGTCAGAAGTTCAAAATTTATTTTTCCCTTCATGTAAACCTGAAGAGTGTAAATGAATAGAGGAATGTTTCATACTTCACCAGATGATTGGACAAACAAACAAAAATTCAGGGACTCGTGGAATAACTATAAATATTCAGTTACTTGCTACCACAAATTAATACTTCTCACCTCAATTCCCCAGCTTTCCCAATAACCATTCTTCTGTTAAATCTTCCAATTCTCTAATTTCATAAGCCCTTGTGAGATCTGCTTCCTGCTGAAGGGCTATTTTTGAACCAGCGTACATCATCTGCAACTCTGCATGACTGTCTCTGGGAGTAAAGAAAATGAAACATAAGGGATATGACACCCTACCATCCTTATGTTTTTGTCGATAGGAAAGAACAATGTATCGTGGCTGATGACTTGGCAGATATTCCTGTAGGTCTTCAATAGAGATACTCTCAAATTTTTCATCGAGGATTATTTGTTGCTTTTCTCTGTCGACTTTCACTGTAAAAATTTCAAGTGCAAGGATCAGAATATGAACCGTTTTGTGTTCGGAAGTTGTAGTTTTCATTTTGATATGCCAATAAAATACATGTAAAAAGTGGTAATTGTTGCCATATTCTCATGTATGCGCCAACTTTAATAGGTCCTATCGCTATCATTTTGATTTATTTTCATTATAAAACCATCTAATTCAATGGTTAATTGATTATTTATAATTCTCAAGTGGATTAAAATGTGATTCTAGTTCAGTCAGAATTTCAAATTGAAAATCATGCTGTTTCAATAGAAAGTATATAAAATGACGGTCATATATTTTTATGCACTTGTGCATAACCGATAATTGACAGAAATATATAAGATAATTTAAGGACAGTTGAAATACTGTTCTATCCACTATTGTTGTGTGAACAGAACAACTTGAAAGCTACAAGCTTAGAGAAAGCCATATAGTTTATTGATATTTTTCATACCGAGAATCATTTAGTGAATGTTTTTTGAGAAAATTGAAACTGTTCCACAATCATCTTGTTTGTAAATGAAAAGTAGTATTTGAAAAAGTTCTTTTTGCTAGGTTTTTACTCGTTTCGTGGATAGGAATGAAATTCTTTTATCAGGTATTTCTCAAAATTGCATCTTAGACCTAAAAATACCTACAATCAGAGCTTCTACTTATCTTTATTGCTCAAAGCCAAGTTATATAAGGAAATAGATGCTAATGGATTGCGACAAATATGAGAATAATTTTAAATAAGTACTAATTAATTGAGCTGTGTGAATGAACTGTGTTATTTCAAGAAAATGTTTCACTCACAAACTAGAGCAGCTGTGTCTTCACCCTTTCGGAACCTGAATTGTTTTAGTGCTTCTTTAACTTCAAGGGTCACCTCACATATATTAACACCTCCTCCAGACTGAAATTAAAGCAGTAATTGATTTAAAAATTTCTCTGGTATCTCAAATTGAAACCTACCATTGTCACCTTCGAATTCAAATCAACATAACCTAACAAAATAAAGATAACATTAACAATTTTAACATGACAGAATTGACAGCAGCCCCAAAACCGCCCCACCCGCCGTTGGACGTGTCTAGGATCCCGAACGCGGGATTTGATTGAAAAAGTAAAAAATCTCGAAGAGGTGTGGCTTGATACCCATTACGCCGGCGCCGTTCGGCTGGTTCGGGACGTTCCCAAAATATTTGATCTCGGGAACACTGTTGAAATATAAAATTCAGCCGATATACAGTGTGTCCCACTTCTCATGAAAACACCCCCTCTCCGTAAGTCTCCGTAAGTTAATTTTGTAATTGTTTGCGTAGAAAGTATAGCGAATGACCTCAAAGAGTTCGTATCAAGTTATATACTCTGCACGCCAGCATCGATGGAACCTCCGATATTTCCGGAAAAATCATAGTAGGAGACTAAATAGACAAAAATGTACTCGGATTCGTAATCAGAACAACAATTTCAACACAATTTACTGCCGAACTAACATGAGTTCTTTGTAAGTTATTCGAACTGGAAAATTGGAATTGGAAAAAAGATCTAGAATGCTTAGGAATTATCAATGATCGACAATATATGGTTTAATTCCGGCATCAGATATCAAATATGGTGAAATTCTGGCCGTTGAATTAGACATCTTCAAGGCATTTCATTGCCAGGGACTCCTTGCCAAACTTACACGTTATGGCTTGTCCCCCAGTTGTGTTCCTTTGCTATCTAGCTTTTTCTTAAACTCATGCGGTGGTTGATATGGAGTATCATCCGATTATCTACCAATAAAAGACTGTGTTCCGTAGGGATCCATTCTAGCACTAGCACTATTATTTCCTCATATTAATGATTATTTGTTGGGAGCCAGCTCATGTCCAGTGCACAGCTTTGTGGATGATATAGTACCCCCTTCATACCGCTTCCTCTTCCAAAGATCAAATTTTATCCCCTTATAACTTTTTTAATGTCGTGAATCCATTGTCGTCAGATTTTTTCTAAAAAAATCGCTAATAATTTTCTCATTCATAAAAGTTGGTGTTTTATTGGACTAGTTGAATGTCTGTCTACCTAATGAAAAATGTATGTTTTCATTTTAAATAGGTCACACTGTATATTTAAGGTAGTAGGAGTTCGAGAAAAAAATCTAATTTTTCAGATTTCATTAATACAATCATTAAAGATATATCAAATGAGCCCATTCTACGTTAAAGTTACGGAAGTTACGGGGGCGTTTCCCTGAGAAGTGAGACACACTGTATTCGAAAAAAAAAACAGAGTGCAATTTTGGAAACGGGATGCGAATACGATAACATTCGCTAAGTACCATATGCTCCATAGGCGCAGCCAAGGGGCAGTGGGGCTGCAACTCCCACCCCCCATGACTTTAAGAACTATTCTCCCGTTATTTATTATATTTAGTGTATGTTTGTTCGGCCGTTCAGCCACCAAAGTGAAATCCCGGGTGCTCCAATATTCTCCTAATTTGTAAATGATATATCGGGTGAATCTGAGAGAAGGCGCACTATTTTCGATAGAAATAATTCGATTCAAACATCCGGTTTGACCGGAAATTATCCTAATTTTAGTTTTTCAAACGGAACACCTTATATATTTTCACAGTTAAATTTTGTTATTATTTTTTCATCGTATTAAAAAAATACTAATGGCGCACCTTGTATAACTGATAGTTTTGAATAAGACGAATCGAATAATACCAAAATTTTACTTTTGGTGTTTTTTATAATAGTGATAACTCTGAACGTAATAGACAGAAATCGTCTCAACTATTTGTCATACAGGGTGGGCCACGAAGATAAATATCAGAAAAATCAATTCTGTTTTTATAGCATCGAAAAGGAACATTTTACATGTGGAAAATTATCATCAATAAAAAAAATCGAAGAAATTTTAAAATTAAAAACAAGAAATTCAGACGCGGATACAGGATTTCGTTTAGGGTGGGGGAAATTCTGTAGGGTGGGTATTTTTGTGTGATATCATCTATATTTTGGAAAATCCGTCAAAATAAAGTCTTAATGCCAATGTACATGAAGTCCGTGATATTAAAAATATAGTACATTCCAGGGTTTTATTGAGAAATTATTCATCTTGTTGAATATGAAGAAAACAGAAAGGCAGAATGAACTTTCCAAAATGTTTTTCAAAGCACCCCCAAAATGTATTTTGATGATGCGGAAAAATGTTATCAGCACTTACACCAGTTATTATATTCAAATAGTTTGAATCATATCTTAGAACTGCTCAGTTTTCTAATACTTCCTTCAAGTTTTTGAAGCAGGTTTGCAACAACACTTAATAGCTAGGGTCAGGTAATAGCTGCATATGGGGTTTTTTCATATGAATAATTTTTCCATGTCAACATATCGTGGGGTGAGTACAAAAAGTAGGTAACTGCAAATTAGTGATTTCGAGAAAAACGCAAATTAATGTTTTCATCACATTTTATGTTCTTGTGATTTAGTTGTATGACCACTTTTTGAAAAAAAATACACACTGTTGAATATATGAAGGCATTTATTTTCAATTCCTACCACAATCATCGTAGTGAATGAAACAGGATTGATGGAAAATTGAAAATTTTTGAAAAAAAACTCAGTTATCTAGTTGTAGCACAGGTTTGCTCTTGGAAAAGGGTTTGGTAAAGTTAGATAGCTGAAAATGAAGGCTTATGGTTTGCATTATTGTTTATTAATTTCAAACACATCTGATTATTTAAAACTTATATTTCGTATGAACAAAAGTAAGTATTCACAGTAGAAGCCCACAATAATAAAAAATCAAATGTAAAATAATCATAGAAGACTTTTTAAGGCATCACTCACAATCACCTTCATCAATCTTTTCGTTAGCATGTTCATTGTGAGGTGAGCTCAAGTAAAATTGTTCATGGTAAACAAGGAAACCAAATCTCGATACTTCAAAGTTGGAATTGGAATTTATGGAAGTTTTAGCTGTGCTAGTGACTGACGAAGATTTTTTTTCTTCAAATTGAGAGTTCTCATTTGCATTTCCAAAGGTTTATGAACTGATGGTTATTTACAAGATTACAATTTCATACTTACTGGTTTTGCATGATGTTAGCATAAGTAGTGTTCTTGGCGAAATTTTTTCAAATATTCACACCACTACTCTTTACAAGTTAATCGACCGACACGATGTTGGCGCACTATACTAATCAATCTCGAAAATACCAATTTCTCTGTAACGCTAGATATCTACTCTACTCTACATCTAACGTCACCTGTTATGTTCTGATGATATTATAGTGCTAAAACTAGATAAGTGCATCAACCAAGTTTTTGCAGTATTTTCTTCCGATCATAAAATGTCAAAATGTGCAACAAGTAGATAAGTAAACTTGCCTAGTTGTAGTAAGACAATTTCTGTTTATAATCGAGTTATCCACTTTTGACACTGTTCAATACAACTTCTATATCACCTCCTGCAGTTATCTAGTTGAAGTATGTTGTATTTACAATAAAATAATATATTTTTGTGCACTTATCAGAAATTCGGCAATTTATTAGGTACCTAGTTGTAGTACTCACCCCATGATATACTATCCTACAAAAAATCTGTGAATTTTGAGTTAATTGAAGATAATCTTATTCACAAACTATAAGCACTGAGCCATATTGAGTATTGACAATTTTGACATTGAACCTTACATTTTTATAGCCAACGACCCAAAAAGATTACTGTGACAAGATATTTTCTTGGAATGAGTAAAGTGGATTTGAAAATAATTATCTTTAAATTTCCACCGAAGAGAACATTGTAAAAATGCTTGAACAAATTTTGCTTTCAGACCCCTGCACAACCTGAGTTTCCCTTCAGTATCTTTGCCAAACGGATATTAAACTGTTTAAATAATGTTTTTTCATTCATTCATTTAATATTCCATGCTCAACAGGTCACTAACCCTATTACAGAGCAGGTGTGGCTGGAATGACACCTAAAAAATTATTGAAATCATCAACAGTATTATAATTTTACGTTTTCACAATAAATTCTCTATCAACTACAATGTATGAGCAAGAAAAAATATGAGCATACGAGTACAAATCAAGAAATTTCCTATAATATATTTTTAAATTACAAGGCTTTGGGAAAAATAGGTATTCAAGAAATCACAAAAACAATTGGAATTATGTGGACTTTCAAAAAACTTCATGATGAACTCCTCTTGTATTGCAGGTGGCTATCTGGGAAAAATTCCACATAGTGCATCTCCACAATATTCTCTTTAGTAAAAATATGCTTCTTTACTACATATTCCCTAAAAATATCCAAAATATTACAGAGTAAACTTGTGTCATAGTTGGGCTCTTCTATAGAGATATTTACATTGAAATTTGAATTTTGGAATAATAATTGTCATATTCACTAACATTTTGCAATTTTTTTAAATAAATTATCATACAGTGCTTTCAATCACTATAATAGATTTCACAATCATTTGTTGCTATTCACAATGTAATTTTCGTTCAGGTACTTTACACAGAAAGTCATTTCCAACAAATGGTGCAATAAAATTATTTAGTATGTAGGTAGGTTAATGCGAACAAAAATCCTTTATCTTGAATTCATATGGTTTTTTTATTCGTTATTATATTACAAATGCTTATATATAAGATAGCTTTGAGTCTTGTTCAACTGAGTTAAATTATACAATAAATTATGTTAAATATACAAAACTATTAGAATACTATTTAATATTAATACAACTCTTGAATGAAGCATATGATCCCCCCGCAACTTTAAATGCCAAACAAGCCGTAACCCCCAAAATTACATACAAAGGTACAAGGCAGGCTGAGTATGACTGATATCTGTTCAATAATGTTGAACAAGAGACTAACAGATGAGATACTACAACATATAATATTTGGACTACGTTTTTATTATCAAATGCGTTAAAGAATATCACACTCCAAAACGTGTGGAGCAGAATAAAACCTAAACTTATGGCAGAACTTGCAAGGAAGAACATTTCTGTACCAGATTTGAGTCCCATGGTTCCAGGTCCTACAGAGTCTGCTACAACGTTGATTAGCGAGAATGCTCCACTCATTATTCCAAATCCTAATCCACTAACATACGCTAATATATGCTTATTTTCTATCAGTGTGACACTATCATCAGTTATTTTCTTCAAGCCATTCTCTGCTTTCCGGAGTATCTTGTAAATTATGAATCTGAATGCTTCTTGAAAAAGTACTGCGAAAACCAATCCAAATGCTAGGTCTTTTCGAAGGGGCACCACAACGTACCACACTAAAGATGAGAACAGCAGAGAAAGAAGCCAGAAAAATGCAGCAGCAATAAGTATAATTATTCTCACTGGATCATGGACGATGGTGAATAAAAACATGGCAAAAGGTGAACCAAATGCCAGAAATGTACAACCAAAAAATTCTACTACCGTCATATTAATTTTATTGTCAACATTAATAAACTTTATAAATTTGACAAATTTTACTTTTCAACCTACAAATTGAAAAATTCTTCTTCTTAATAATTCGTCAATTCGACTTCCTCAGTTCCTCGTTCCTTCTTCATTTCGCTAAATGCGTTCCCGATAGGTGGCGCTAAAAATTTGGGCGCGTACTAATATAATGGTGATCAGCTGATAAATTCCATAAGAGACCGTAGTGTTTGATTTCTGTCTCATTCAAATTTGAATGAAGTACTCGAGATGTTGAAAGTTGAAATACGTCTCAACTGCTTAATTAAATCAAATTAAATCTGACAGATATTTGTGCAACGTTCTTCCAAGAAGACTCAGTTGCAAAAGAACTGTTCGAAACTTGAGACTTCATCCATGCCAAAAGTTTAATGTTGGCGAACTGTGCAAGAAGTATCCATACTTGGACGACTTGGACAGGGATATCTTGACATTTCTTGAGTCTGCTGTTCCGAAAATCCTCATAGGTCAAGATAATGCGGGATTGGATTTTTCTGAAATGAAGTCACATGACAACGTTAGCAAGTCATCAGAAGATAAAAGAGCTGTTAAAACTCTTATTAGAATCGGAAAACGCTTCGAGATAGGACATCTTTGGAAGAACGAGAATGTTACCCTTCCTGATAGTCTACCAAACGCCATGGCGAGATTGTTCTATATGGAGCGTGAAATGGACCAATACCAACATTTTGCTGACCAATATTGTGCGAAAATTGACGAGTACATCTCAAAGAACTACGCAAGTAAGCTAGAAACTCTGGAAGCGGTCGACTCCAAGAACATCTTTTTGGGGTGTGGAACATCAACAAACCAGGAAAGTTAAGATTCGTATTCGATGCCGATGCAAAATCACATGGTTTAGGTAGTGTCTTCCCCGTCAGTAGCTCAATTTGTTAAGAATAAAAATGCGGTTGAGTTTGAGTCAGAATTTCCAAATGTTTCGAAAAACAACACTATATGTAGACGATTACCTTGATTCTTGTAATACCGAAGAAGAAGCGATAAAGAGAGTTGTTGATGTTAACTACGTCCATGAACAATCAGGGGTGGGATTCTGTGTACCATAGAATTCTATTGTCGATAGAAAAAGTGAGATGACATTATGGTTGAATTCAAGGGAGAGAAAGATACAAAACTGTCGACAATAGAATTCTACGGTACACAGAATCCCACCCCTGGTTTTCAAATGGTAGAGTGGATTAAAAATTCGACCGAAGTTTTTCAGTCCATTCCTCTGAATCTTCGTTCAGAGTCGCATAATCATGTGAAAATTGGTTCAGATGGTGTTGAAAGAGTAATGGACCTATTCTGGAATTCCAATAAATCAGAACATTTTGTCTTCAAGTTGGGTTTTCAGAAGATACTTCTTCAAATAAGTGAACCTATCAAGAAGCCGACTAAAAGAGAAGTACTTCGTTTGGTGGGGTCGATTTTGGACGCCCTTGGTTTTTTTGCCCCTTTAATAGTGAAAGGAATATTATTGATGTAGGATATCTAGGAAACTAGCATTGCTTGGGATACAGAGGTACCAGAGGTGATATTTTTCTTGCATTGATAAATTGGCTGATCAAAACTTCAACTTCAATCTTCATACCTAGATGCTACTTTCCTGACGTGAATTCCCTACAGAGTGTCCAGTTGCATATGTTATGTGACGCCAGTGACAAAGCCTATGCTACAGCTACAGCGGTGTACTCACAGCCCTTGTGATTTCCAAATATAAACTAGCACCCCTGAAGCAACAGACAATTCCAAAACTCGAGTTACAGGGTGCTCTGTTAGCTTTTAGAGTTGCTAAGTTAACCTACAGTGAGCTGGAATTTAAGATGTTCACTACCGGACAGACTCAAGCGAATCAGATCACAATCAAGATTTGCCATGTCGTGTTGGAGAAATACAAGAAGACACATCAGATATCTCAAAATGGCATTGGATCCCATCCGACCTAAATATCGCTGACCAAGTCACGAAGGAAACAAAACACATCAACTTGGAAGTGATAGAACTTGGTTGAATGGTCCTATTTTCTTGAAACGATCTGAGGAATGTTGGCCGGAGGAACCGAATATTGAAAAACATGTATAGAACATAATGGTCGTTGCAGAATCCCAATTTGAAACTGATATTGCCAGATATTTCAAGGTTTTCAAAGTAGAAAAGTCTGCATTCGAACTACTGCATGGATTTTATATTTCATGAAGTTGTGTCGTATAGCCATAAAAGATAGACCACCCAATCCAAGTTCAAATGCAGAGTTCATGTAAGGAGCCTCGAATTTGTGGATTAAGAAGAGTCAGGGGAATCATTTGAAGAAATCAGTTCACTTCAAAATGGTAATTCCCTTCCAAAATTGAGTCGTCTTCATAAGTTGTCCGCATTCCTAGATGATCAGGGAATCGTTCGACTGAGAGGAAGATTTCCAGACTCTGACAGACTTCAGTTGACTTACAATAATACTAGATTCCTAATAGTACGATTCCAAACATAAGTGCACAGTTCTTTTCATCATCACCAGAAAGCACGACATGTTGGGATCGAGACAGTAATCAATCCGTTGAGAACGAAGTTTTGGATTTTATAAATTCGATCTGCAGTCACGAAATGTTTCCGCGCATGCCGTACCTGTGAAATTCGAAAATGTAAGCCAACAGCACCTGAAATGGTACTGCTACCTCCCTCAAGATTAGAATCTCACGAATTCCCATTCAGCTAGGTGGGTATCGATTTTTTTGGACCCATGACAATATCCAAAGAAGAGAGCAGTTTTTTCATTCAACTGATTAAGGAAAAACGTTATTTGGGATACATGGATGAGGAAAGGATGTAAAGGTTTTGCATATTTTCAACAACGACTCGTAAATTAATTCGCAGAACACAAGAAATTTTACGTTAGGAAATTCAACATATTGCTGTGAAGTTAGGTTTTTTCAATCGGATTTAAGCATAGGATCCTCGAACCACTTATATTGCGACATAAACAGAAGGGTGGTTTTACTTGACTCAATGCTATCGAATTTGAAGCGGACAGAGACCGTCGAGATAAACGTAGTCACTATTGTTAATAACATTTAACTCATGTGGGATGAAAGCGATCTTTAGGCTCGTAAAGGCTGAGCACTTTATATCGAACGGTCAGATTTCAAACTGTTGATCGCCATTCAACAGGATGAGGATCCGCTCTGGGAGCGAGGGTGGTGGATGAAAGGGGGAGCATTTCGAGCATATTGAGGATGCTGGGTAGTTTCCTCCTTCCAGGTCTCAGCCTAGGGGTGCAAGGGGCGGGTGGATCTGTCCAGTTATAAACTACTGACGGTTAACATTACCGGAAGATGGCAAATGAAAATTTGCCGAATCATTGTAGATATGGTCCTACAAGTGGCGTCAAACATTACTCGCACTGCAGTTTCAGTCAAATTCAGGTTCCTGCCTTTGTCATACAAATAACCATTGCGTCAGTTAGATGTTATCTTACATATTATATGTAACACTGAAGCTCTCGCGATTATATTATTATTATTATAAAGCTAAACATCAGCATGTTCCTCTTTTTTATGGTATATTATGAATGACGTACCTCAAATTGTAGAAAGCAGGTGCTATAGGCCTATAGGCTATACAGCCTGTTCCATATCAATTCGGCACCTTTGCCAACTTCGTTATTATTAACGCTAAGAATTCAGTCGATATGAACAGTGACAATAATAATAAATTATTCTGTTGAGAATGTGATAATGAATCGAAATACAAGAAAAATATGGGGTGTTAAATTCCATTTAAAAAATATAATTTCCTTGAATATTTGGAGAATGCGCCGATTGTAAATGTTATTTTGTCTTCATCATTATCGAGATGGCCGTAGAAAATGTCTTTAGTTTGCCCATTTCACTGAAATTGTATCGTCAATATCAATAATATGGAGTTCAGTCTACGTTAGGTTTAGAGTTTGATAATTATTGTATATAAAGTTTGGTTTTATTTCAATAAAAGTATATTACAAAAATCATTCTCGCAAAAATATTATTCTTATTTCCTAATTCTTACAAAAATAATAAGTTTCATGAACACCATGAATTTCGATTAAATGTCTTTTAAAATATTTCTTACTGTAACTCTTATCGCAGTAATCACAAAACGATATGTCACCCTTTTCATGCGACTCCATATGAACATCGTACGGACCCTTCTTCAAGAAGTTTCGCTTACATTTCGAACAGGTGTACGTTGTTGTCTTGTAATTGAAATGAATTCGGATGTGATCTTCGAGTTCTTTTTTCGATCTTGTTTTGTAAGAACAATGGTAACAAAACAAATAAAGCTTTTCAATTTCACCGCATCCTGATTCATCCCCATCCACATGGAAAAATGATTCATGTCTGCACAATGCAGACTTCCAAAGAGTAAAAAAATTGCACTTGTTGCAGTGGTAGAATTTCAATTCCTTGTGTTCGGCAAGGGTGTGATTGTAAAGCCCTTGTGACTGCTTGTACTTTTTGGTGCAGAGTTTACAATGGTAGTAACCTTCTTCGGATTTCTTGTTGAAAAAACTAAAAAAAAATAATCAAATGAGAGACTTTATATGAAAATATTATATTGTATAATGGTAATGAAATGCCGAGATGAAGTTTTGCGAATAATAATAGTCATCCTCTACCTACACATGCCATGGAGGCTATATACCCTTAGGGAAGTATCTACTTTCCGGACTAGTCCGGGAAATGCTCGAATTTTAATATAAATATTAATTTGAATAAGAATCAGAATGTTTCTGTTAGTACCTATCTTCTGTTCGAATTTCAATATTTAATACAAATAAGAATTTAATTGTTCAAAATTTTCTTCTACAAAGAAATATAATAAATAAATGTGTCTCGATTTGTTATTCTACACGGTTGCCGAAAAAATGATGTACGCAACACGTTCGAAAACAGTGGTCCACTCGTCTAAAAAAACAGTGTTTTCCGGACTTGTTACGTAAATAACTATTTTCGGAAATAAGTAAGACTTGGAAAATCATATTTTTAAAAACATAACTCGTGTTTCCCGGCCAGCTTTAATTTACCAACCTATGAGCTCTTCACTTTTTTCTATAGCCTGATCACTATCTTCGTCAAGATTGATCTTGAACGATGGAAAATAGCGACACATCTAATTTTATGATAATCTTGTTCATAATTTCAATATTGGGAAAACTTTTTTATAGAGAAAATTTTTCTACAGGAAGGATATATTGATTTTTTAATCGAGCACGCGCCGACTGTCTGTATACCGCTTAGCCAAAGCTGAATGTAGACGGTCAGTTTGTAACTCAATAGATATTCGTATCCATTATTTTTGTTTTATGATCCTATACAGTATCGGAAAGTTTTCATCTTGGGTATGGTGATTTCATGAGAGCGTAAAGAATAGCTTGCTATATGTTGAGAGAGCATTACAATTTCTCCTGTACTCGCTCGAGGAAGGGATATCGATGTGCGCTGTTATCGGTGTATCGCATTGCCACGAGATCCGTTGATGCGTCGGGTGTGGTAACAGGAGAGGCTAATGTAATTAGTACACCTATATCCAAATATCCCGGAATATCGTGTATGATGTGTTAGAAAATATTTCAAATAAATGATAAAATAACAAGACCCTACAATCATATAAATACTTATTAATTCATCGGAAACTTTAGTTAAAGTGTAATAGAGTGGGTCAAAGTTCCTTAATGATTCAGGGTATATAAAACAATCTATTGCATATACAATTAATTATTATTTTTTGAATGATGCAACTGGTTTTCCTTCATTTTAATGTTTTGATATTCGCACTGAGTTACAGAAAGGATTCGAAGTTTTTTCAACTTCGAGTTATTACATGTGAGCGCTTTGGACAGCAGTCAGTGCTGTCATCTTCATGACTTTGCTTAAAAAGTAGAGGCGTGAAGATGACGGCACTGACCGCTGTCGAAAGCGCTCGCATGTAATAATTCGAAGTGGAAAAACTTAAAATACTTTTTGTAACTCAGTATGAATATCAAAACAATCCATTAATAGTACAACAGCTTACTGATATGTTCTCACCTCGGATTCATGTCGACCCCAGGTTCACTTTTCACTGTAGTGAAACTATAGGGAGTTTCTTCGAAAATGTCATCTTCATCATTCGAGTTTTCACTGTAGACTAATTTAGTCTCGTCATTCAACTCAACCTCACTATCACTCAATTCTATAACATCTTCAAATCCTTTGCTGCTCCGTTTGGGAAATTTGGAGTTATCAGAGGTGGTTCTAGATTGGATTTTTGGTTCTTCAGCGATTTTTTTTCTCGAACTGATAATAGATTCTAGTGTCTGTTTGTACCCATTGGTGATAGGAGCTTCTGCAGCTGAATGGAAAGGGATAGAGGTTCGTAGAAAGGGCTGCAATTCTTGCGTACTAGAATGTGCGACGACATTGTAGTTTAGCAACTTTCTTTGATTTTCGATGCACTTGAGTTTGAAGTTTTCGACGTTTTTCAGAAAATAGTAGCATTGCCTGCAGATTATTGTGTTTTTGGATATATTTGGTTTCTGGAAAACAATGAAATTTAGCAGTTATTTAGATGAATCTGACAACTCCGGGGCAATATGCATGGTAGGTAGAACATGATTCACTCCTACGGAACACCTATGAATTTAATCGATTAAGTTCCAAAATATTTTGAGCATGAAATTGCTTGTAAAAAGAAAAATCATGCAAAATATATTTGGATAATATAATCCATTTAAATTCATAGGGTCAGTGGTACACGGCTAGATTATTTCCTAAATAAGTTAGATTACAGCCAACAACCAAGCATTCCATTGATAATAATAAAATATAAACGACAAAATGAAAACTAAAAAGTTAACCACGTTAAAGAGGTCTTGTGATTCAATCACTTACCTGTAAAGAATTTATTCAAAAAATGGTAGTGTCTGATTGGTCTATTCCATGAGAGAAATAATCAATCATAACAATTGCTAATAAAAAAGTGCATAGCAGCCCTCTGAAGTTCCACTAGAATTTTGTGAGTTAGGGTGGCAAAATGAATGACAATAAAAAATAAAATAGTGTATCTACCTATACTCAACATTGTTCTCTTTCCACCAATCCCACCACTCTCGAAAAAAGATTCGAATGTTCGCGAAATTAAAATAAAAAAAAACGTAGAAATAGGGAAAAATATCTGATCCGTCGAATATTTCGTTTCACAATATTTTATCCCCTGACCCCCGTCAAAGGCTAGATAGAGATCTTGGGGAGATTCGAAAACATTGATTGATGAAAGGTTGGTCGGGGGCCTTGAAAACTCGTATAAAGCTGAAGTCAGAAAAATCCGAAAAAAATAGTGGAAAATATCAGATAGGTAGTCGAATAACTGAATTTTAAAAAAATTTACCTCTCTGTCCTCCTGAACGTTAGATAGAGAATGAGTAGAAATTTGGAATATCTTCTGATTGTTCAGGACAAGGAAAATTATGAAAAGAAAATATCGGTGTGGTGGTTAGACTCCCCTACTCTCAGAAAAAAATTGCTAAAACTGACAAAAAAAAACAAAAAATCCATAAAAATTGTAGAAAACATCGAATGTTCGAATAATTGTCGTAGCTTGACTTAATATGTATATAACAGGTAAGGTGGGATACGTGCTGAGCACTTGCCGCCAACCTATTGAAATAGATGAATAAACAAATTATAATGCTTATTCGAAGTGAATCAAACCCAGTATTTTGTAAAGAATATTATGAAATCTTATATGATATAAAATCAAATCGCGAGAATAGATCTTGAACACATAATTTAAAATTTAATTTTCATAGGTACTTCTCGCGTCAAGCTTTTAAACCTTGTAAAATTTTATAATGCGACAAAATGATATGTTTGATTTACTTCAAATTTTATTTTCTTCTTTTTAGCGCATTTATATAAAACCTTTTTTTTCAAAATGTTTTTTTACGTTTATTTTTTTTAAGTATAATTGATTTTCTAATTATAATTATAATATTAACATATTTTGCGTTATATAGTATTGATATGCCTTGTCATCCAATTCTGAGCTATGTTTGTAGTAAAATCGATTGTAAAATTTGTACCGTACAGACAAACATAATTATTATTATAATTATGAAATGCTTGTATTTGAGTTGTATTGTCATTTCTTATCATTTATATCAAATTTTAAAATAATCGGATGTCTGGAAGTGGGTCAAAATTGAATGTGAAAATTAACATCATCATTATTATGGAATTCTTGTGTTGTCATTATGGTCCTTGACATGTGAAGATTTTATTTAAAGATTCACATTATTATTATTAGTAGTACCTAATAAATAAACGGAATCATATTATTATTATGAAATGCTTGTATTAATTGCATTGTCATCGATCTTGCGATATGTGTGCCAAATTTTGGATTATTCGGACGGCTGAAAGTGGGTGAATTTATTATATTACTTCACATATTGACACATATTATATACAATATGAAGCGTGTAAAAACATATTTTGGATTGCCTTTCAATAATCTCAATTATTTCTAAAAAACTCATTTATTCAGAATTTCTGAAAATTTCCAAACGTAAAAACTCACAATTTCGGGAACGCACATTTCCAAAATATTTTTCACGTCCTCCACCAACTTAAAACTTGTTATATTTTCGTTTAAGTACAGACAGGTCCCACACGCAAATTTGTTCATTTTATAAGTGATACGAATACAGGATACAGGATACACCAATGTCGATAAGAAATTGCCAGATCAACTGGTTCACACAACGCAACAGCATAATAGTAACTGAAACTGGTGATGGTGAAGAATATGCACATCTTGCACTATAAACTTAAAATACAACAGAGTATGGGTTTCTTTTTAACGACATAGCCGCTTGACAATAAATTTGAAATTTCAGATTCGGAGGCATACTGACAGGGTCAAGAGCAAGCCAGACGAGAATGAATATAGAACATATGTCTTCAATATTGATATACGGGGTGGTTGTCTCATACACACCCGTTCAATATAAAGAAGATATTGTGATAAATTTTGCATATAACGGTGGATTGATAATATAAATGAAACTACTCTCTCCGCACTATCCCACAAAGTGGGAGAAAATGAGGCAAATATTTATCAGAAAACAATTCCCTCTACGAACATTCAATTACATCTGACATCCATATGTGCAATGTTTCTTCAGTGCTAATTGCAATGAAGCATTGAATATTATCCTCCATTGGTTGGGAATGACCAGCTGCAGAGATGATATTATGTTTCACGGCTTGTTTTGCCAGTTTGTGGGATAGTGTGGAGAGAAGGGGAATTCGACTTTGTTGAAATTTTTTGTTTCATTTATTTGAAACTCTCCGCCACACTTTTCGTACTTTGTTCGAATTCATGCATCAACTCTTCCCGGAGTCTGTGCTACCGAAAAGTGCTTGAGTTATCGTCCATTGGGAGGGCCAGGATAACTCTATTGTTGTCCGACCTATCTTTGCATTGATAAGTTGTAAAAAAAACCGTTAAACATGTCATGTCATGTCAGTATTTGCAGTTGTAACCCCTTGGAGGAATATTGAACAAATTGACGTCAGATGTAATTCAATGTCCGTAGGGGAAAGTAGTTATTTTCTGACAGATATTGGCCTCAATTTTCCACTTTGTGTCGAAACTTTTTGTTTCATTGATTTGAAACTCTCCGGTACACTTTTCGGACTTTGTTCGACATCAGGATAATAATCTTGACACAGTCGAAATCCCCGTATCTCCACACTATTAAATAACAGCACCAGATAGCACAAAAATATTCTAGAAAAATAACCAGAATATTCCCCAAGAAGATTGAATGATTCTATGATTATTCCAATGACAATATATTTCCTTACTTAACAACCAATCAGTGGATATCAAATTTTGAAATTCAGCCAATACAATCGGAACTACAGTGAAAGTATAGCTTGTCGCTGTATTTTCACGGTGATAAACCTGCTTAGTTTTTGTTTTTTTCTTTATTTCAAATCGATATATTGTCGTCCTAAATATAATTCGTGGTATGATTAAAAACCTATAATCTATTGGAATATCAATTCATTGGCAATCCCAATGCAAGAAAATACAACTCGTCCTGCGGACTCGTTGTATTTTCAGCTTTGGGATTGCAATTCCAAAAATTATCGGTAATAATCATACCACTTATTATATTACCCCTGATTATTCAAAGGTGATTCAAATGGGTGCTTTGAGAAAGTTCTACATGCTAGAGTGAGCGCGAGTATTTTTGAGCTCCCATCAGAAAGTCGTTTTTCGAAGGTATCTTCTCAGTTGTGAACTATTTCTTCTTAGTCGAGTGTCTGCCCATTCCAGTGGCGCAGCCAGGATTTTAGTTTGGGGGGTGAACATACCATTCATCAGTTTTTTTTTTATTCGTCATCTGAGTATTATGAATAACAGTAGTAATTTAGTGGCTTGGGAAGCATTGTAAAGGATATTCATAAGGAAAAAAGTGCATTAATATTCAGGGGTAAGAAAACTATAAAGTTTAGTTCCTAGTCTGTAGAAGAGGCAAATATGAGTAGGTCTTTTCAACGTAGCCAATATACAGTTCAAGTGACGAAATGGAATCACTCATCAATAGGTAAAGGCTGTGCTAATTTGCCAACAAAATGGAAGATAACTAACTAACTTTTTTTTATAAACAACTAATACAGATTTACAGAGTGCATCTAAGGTTATTTACCTAACAAGTGCGGAAAGTAGTACTTTTCCACACGCGAAAAAACATTTTCCGTAAGAGTTAGGTACAATATTTTTCTTACGAGTGTTTTTGTCCATCTTATTTATGAAAAAACAAGGTTTTTAATAAAAAAGTTTTTATAAGAATGCTACAAAATGACTAATAAGACAAAGTAGTTACATAGATCTAGTTAGTCCTAAATATCCTCGAGTTCAACAATACAAAAATCGTGCGGAAAAGTAAAAATCGTACAGAAAAGTAAAAATCGTGCACGATTTTAAATCGTACAGAAAAGTACAACTTTCAAAACGAAAATCGTGCGGAAAAGTATATATAAAGTTCAAAATGTTTTACTTAGTTATATTGCCAATGTCGTTATTAAAGCACAGGTAAAAGCTGATACCGATAGTGGTATATCTACCCATTTATCGTAGATTTTCTCATCAGTTATATTTTTCTAAAATTTACAAAATACGCACATGAAATATGCACAAAAATAAATCATTCTTTATTTTCGCGGTTTTAGATACATTTTACATTTACATTATATTTTGAACAGTTGGTAACAAGGGATAGTTGGTATTGTCGCATGACAATATATGTCAATTGACCATATTCACCGTCACGTCGCCATCATCGTCATGCGACAATACAAACTTACCCAGGATTTTCAATCAAGAATAACCAAATTTACTTATACAATACGTCAGTGAAAATTTAAAATTGTATTTATTTAGAAAGTGCATTTCTCAAAAAATGTTTATTAGAGTGGAAGTGGGTTTGGTATCAAGTTGATTTCTATTTTAGATGAAAACTAAGGGTCCGTGGACAAAAACTTTTCGGAATTTCCGAAAACATCAAAAGAAATAATATTTTGAAATACAAAGAGAAGTCTAGGAAGGCAATGTCAAAAATTGCACCTGTTTGGTTATCGCATGTATAAGACAAATACATTAGGTTTAAAAAGTTTTACTAAAAGTTATATAGTGCCTAATATGTTGTCATTATTAAGACTCAGGTGAAAGCTGATATCTACCTATTTTTCCTACATTTTTTCTTCAGTAAAATTTTTCTGAAATTCTTAAAAAACATTCTTGATTTTCGCGGTTTGTTACACATAAATTAGTGGTAAAATTCTGTAAGCTTTATGTTAATTTTTACCCATTTAACATATTTTGTTACACGTTCCTATAATTTTTACAGACTTAAAAAATTATATGAACGTGTGACAAAATATTTTAGTATGTATGTGAACATGAACGTACAGGCCATACAGCGTGCAGAGATATACCACTACATTTATAACTTTTTTACAGAATAAAAAGATATTAAATATGTGTGAAAATTAACATCCGTTAAAAATTACCATTCAGCTCACAGTATTACCACTATTATATTTTTAACCGTTGGTAACAATGGATAGTTGGTATTGCCGCATGACAAAATTCTGACGGTGAATGTGGTCAATTGCTGATGATCCACTTTCACAATTAGTAAAATATCATCAAATTTAAAAAAATCATGTCAAGAATAATTGAAGAGTTTAGCATTAGGTCACGACCCCTGCCGGGAAATATTCAAAACTCTATAATCAGTGTTTGTTTACAACTGTACCTGTGTATATCACAGGTATTAATCAATAAAACTAATATTTTCACTTCAAATTAACACTCGAGTGATATGCAAAAACACTGTAGAAATATGAAAAACCACTCGAAGGGAGTACAACAATAAGTCGAACAAAATGAAATTGTACAAACTACAAATGACAATGATTAGCGTATTCCATCAGAATATTTTTATAACACTTCGAACTGATACTTCAGGGATATGAAAAACCCTCGAGAGAATCAAAACACTAAGACAAACGCGATAAAATGGAACGAAACTACAAATGAGGATGATTTCATGTTTTCAGTAGTGGCACCATTGGTCGATTTACTCTCCAATAACTACATGTGTACACAAAGCAGAAAAACGTACTTCATAATGAGTTTCAAATATTGCTTGGTAGGGGTCTAGGCTTAATGCTGAATTCTCGGCAATCATATGAATCATATGGTGGCAACACTGAATTTTTAAGTTCGGCTGTGGTGGTCTTCCTGTTGTCTTTTTGTCTCAGTCTCTTACTCTTGTTCGTGCTCTGTCGTTGTGAGTCGGCATGCATCGGTTCAATTGAATTTTTTTTCGTCTCGGTCTCGTTGAGTTGAAGGTTCGTTATGGCGGATGTTTCTAAAGCTCATAAATTGAAGTTAGCTAATTCACGAAAAAGGGTAAGAAACATTTCTTGTAATTTGTAATATAAATAGGTTATAATGTAGAAACTCGTCACATACGTGAGATATTTTAAATCGGGTATTTATTTCTATATTTTAATTTTGTACACATCATCACAGCGTCATACCTACTATTAGCTTGTCTGGAATCTGGATATCAATACCGAATACCGACATCTTTTTAATTAATCCTAGCGATTTGCAATTGATTTCAAATTTTTGTATTAAAAACTATTGGTTTATCGAATGCGGTCTAATATTCAAATTTGAAACTTAAATTACCGGTAGCATGGCGTCATGGGTGTGTAGCTTTTTGGCTCCGTCTACGTCATTTTAGTTTACAATTACAATCGATCCTGAAGGAACTAGAAGATTGGATAATACCTATTTCTCTTCTGTGAAGTATTCCATTGTTCATGAAAATCTTAAGAAGCATTATATGAGTTTGGTGGAAGACTTTTTACCGGTAGACAACTAAATACAAAATTATCCATCATGACGGCCATTTTTTTCGTGATGTTATGGGTAGGTATTTTCTATTTTGTTACCTCAATATTCCAAATAAATAGGTTTATGTGAACTAGGAATTGGTCAATAACATCTAGTGTAACGCTATCAGTAGAAATATTTACGAATGATTTGGGCAGCGTCGAAATTAAAATTTGAAAAATAAATAATTCAAAATTCATGGACATATTAACAATGAAAGTAACCCAAGCTTCCCTCAATAAAAATAAAAGGTTGATGCTTTATTTAATTTTCTGCTGATATATCATATCTTCGTATTGTGAAAGATTCAACAGGGATTTGAAATAATGATATCAAATCTTTCAGATTGAAGATAATATTGCTCCTTATCCAAGTATGTTAGTAGCAATAATTGATCGTCTCTCCTAGTTATATTTATTATTATTAAGTGGAGCTCTACATTACCAAACTCATCTACATGTTAAATTAATGTGAACTCAATTTTATAAAAATATTGAATCTCAAATCAATTTTCTAATTCGAAGGGTGAAATGAAGCCAAAAGTGGAACTATGAATAGGTATATATTTTAATTTGCAGTACTTTAATGAAATATTTATCGACTATGAAATTGAAGAATCCAAAAAAATTATGTATTACTTACAGTTATTACAAGAAATTCATGATTTTGGAAAGTCTCTGAGGTACAATGTTGGCTTCTGCCTCCAAATTTTCATGAAACGATAATTATTATATTTGTTTTAAAAATATGTAAGATGTAATGAAGCCAGAAAGTCGACCTAACTTTTTATTATTGTTAGACTTGTACGGCCTAGAGAAGACGTAGTCCTTGCCTCTTAACTTGTGAATTAAGACCGAAAACAGATGGTTCTGAGTTGCAAAAAAATCACAATTTTTTTTGAAAAAATATAAAAATCTGTTTTTTTTTAATTTATACTGATTTTTGCCTTGAATATGGAAATAATGACCTTTAAAAGCACTTATTTTCATTATTTTTCTCTATTCGCCCAAAAATATTTGTTTAGATTTACAGTTAAAAAATCTCAGCAACATACATTAAAACTTATGTTGACATGAAAATTTTCGACAGCGTTCCGCGGCTTTTCTGTCAGAACAAGAAAATATGTTTTAACACTTACATAATGTATCTAAACACTTAGTTTGAAATAAACTATGTTCATTTTTTTTTTAATTTCCTAATGATTCAGAGACTTGTTTTCACAACAATTTATAATTTAATTTAAATCTCGATTAAAATTGAAAAAATCAGTTGATTTAAATAGTCGCAACCCTGTTTTTGTTATATGTCCTTGCAAAATGTGTCAAAAGGTAAAAAACATCGAATGATATGTAAATATAACAATTCCCTTGCTACTTCCAAAACAATTGTCTTGAAATTAAATTCTGGTTTCTTTCAATCTCATAACACTACTATAGTTGGATTCATATTGAGAAGTCAGTATTCATAGGACAATAGTTGTTGACGAAGTTCATACATCAGAGTCATTAATTTAACATATAACTAGGCTAGGTTTGAATGTGAGTGGGCCCATATCAGGCAATAGATGTGTAAGTTTCTTTTTACTTGAGTGATATAAAGCATTACATTTCACACTCTTGTATAATATGATTAAACTACTTTTCATTTATGAATGAAACAAAGTTTATTTCGCCTAATTTTTCTGAGTTTGAAGAAAAATTATGTAATTTTATATTTGGAATCAAATTTAAGTTGAAGCGAAAGTGAAACTCCCTGCTTGCTATGTAACACGTATAATTATAGAATTGACAAAAAACAAAAAATAGTTCATAAATTAATACCATTTCAAACACATACTGCCATTGTTTTATGACCATCGAAATTTTTGCTAAAAAGTGGTAAATACCTACCGAATCTGATACAAGTTGAACATTGAATGAAATAAAGACTCATAATTATACCCTACGAACTAAAGAATGACTGAAATAAAAACTAAAAACTAAAAAAATTAAAAATACAGGACCCTATTTATCGAAGTGAATGTACATATACCCAAGACAGTTCTTGAAGGATGTGAGAAAGTTGTGTACTATAACCCCAAGAAATTTTTCAAGGAACAGAGAATATTTGATTGATCAGTATTGTAAAAACCTAAATCTAATTGATTATTATTGATTTTCTGTTATTAGGCCAATAGAGATAGACATGAAAAATCGAAATTTTAACAATAATTTCAAAAGTTTTCAATCTTTGGTCAAGTGAATGGTACATCACGAAAGCAATAAATATCAGTTCGCAACCTCTTCCAACATACTCAACATTGTCACGAATTGGAACTTCATGCAATTTTGAAAAATCTTTTTTTTTTTTTTTGTTGGCATCGACTCAAATTTTTGCAAATTGCATGTTCCGAATCGTATACAAGGTTGCAAATTTGTGAATGCATCAGAAAAGATGTTTTCAAAATTTGCAACAATTTTTCCGATGTATCTGCCAAAAGTTATGCACTTTTGGAATTTTCTCTTATGGTATATCAAAGAAAACCATTAGTTTTCGATAAAAATAATGTTCCATACACTTGAATTGGTTGCAAACTTAATTCCTGATATGAAATAATATATTCAATACTACACCATTTTTGCAGAACTTTTAGAATTTTCTCAACGAGTACACAGCAAAATTCAAGTTAATTGCCATTTTGACAATGTTGCGTACTTCGGAAGAGGTTGCAAACTGAGATTTATTATAAAATAAGATCTTTTTTGCCTTTAGATACATAATCGGTATATGAAAGCATGCAAAGAAATCACACAGCATCACAAGCAATTTGTTAAGGTACGTCAGCATTACATGTAAATAGTTTAATAATACATCCTTGGTATTAAAATATAACAAGAAATTAAAGAGACAGAACAAACATAAAAGCAGTCAAATGTAAAGTCCTCTTCTGTGAAGAACATACAAAATTGTTTAGTTACTCTTTAAAAGTACACAAGAGAACGTTTTGAAAGACATTTGCTTTACGTCCATTTATGAGTATAGATATCACTAATTTTATACAGAGGATCAGCAAGTAATGATTTTTTCAATAGAAAGTTTAGTTTTTTTGAGACGAACAGTCCTTCCAATCCACTGGTATGATATTGTATAATTTTAAAGGCAAATATTCAGTCGGCTTCATTGTATTACTGTATTTAACTTGAGGTAGTCTATAAATCCTTATTTCTGGTATTGTGGTCATGCGTTTGTGTTCCAGTAGTACTTGTATTTTTGTTATTGCTTTCTCGATGTACCATTCACTTTACCAAAGTTTGAAAACCTTTGGAATGAATGAATTGATTGTATATTTCTACTGGCCTATATACCTTGAAAGCTAATGCCTCAGTGCCAGGTTTATTGTAATATGATTAGAGGTTAGAAATAAATGTTTTAAAAAAAAGTTAATGAAAAAACTTGAATTAATTTGTTATCTTTAGCATACATGAGAGGGTTGTCAGTATCAAATGAATAAATAAATATTTTGAAACGAGTGTATTGTATAGTCATGTTACTGTATTATATTCTTTCGTGACTGAAAATAAATGAAATGAAATGAAAATTACATTAATTACAATATACTATTGTATTTTTAACAAACATGGGTTTATTTCCTGTGGAAAAATGGATCACATTTAAAAAGAATATTTTCCAAAACCAGCTAATTCTAAAAAGTATAGGTTATTGATGATAAATAAATATATTGAAATCTTTTTCAGTTCAAAGAATTGCAAGAATTGAAGAAAAAGAAAGATGCTACTCAAAAACTTGATAGTAGTAACAATATTATTAACCAACCAACTCCTGTTGACAGCTTAACTAGCTCAACCCATAGCTCAATAAATAATGAAGCTTCTGTAGAAAACATCACTGGAGAAACTATCACAACTCCTGCATCTTTACCGAATTATTTCGATAACACTAATTTTGGAGACAACTCCGTGTTTTTTGATAACCTATCAAAAGGTGAAGTCAGTGAACTCAACAAACATACGTCAACTAGTAACATTTTTAATTATTTCAATACTCCACATCCTCTGAGTAGCTTCGAAAGTATGGTATCCAATATAGTAGATACTCCAAAACATACTGAAGGTAGTTTTGAGTCTAAGTTTAGTGAAAGTTATGCTTTATTTCCACAAGAATCTCAACATAACTATGTTGCAGAGGCGCAGCAGATTCTACACCCTGATCAAGATGATTTGAGCTTGGAGGACCCAGAAATTAAACACAATGAACTGTTTGAACATCATAGAAACTCAGAATTATTCTCCAATAAAAATAGACAGGATCTTATAAACTACCTTCAAAATGGTAGTAACGAAGAAATAAGCGAAAGCGAGAATTCTGAAATTAAAAATGAGATTGTCTGTAGTTCAAATACAGCTCAAGCTGAGGTGAAGCACTCCAGTGCAGAGAGCTTGAAACAGCTCTCCAGTCAGATGGCACAGCTCATAGAACCAGAATATGCTGTTTCTAATCCCATTACTGATTTGGAAAAGCGTAATTTGGAACTTGCCACTTTGCTAGAGCAAGAACAGTTGAACTCTGAACAACAGAAAGGCCAGTTGGAGGAATTGCAAGCTAGAATGGCTAATTTAGAAACAGAAACTCGACAAAAAGCAGAAAACAATAATATTCAAACAGCTAGAGAGATTAGTCGGCTGAAAGAGGAGCTTCGGAACCATATTCAGACAGTTGGGCTGCTGGTGGCAGAAAAAACAGAACTTTCAGCAAGCTTGAGTCAACTGGAATTGATTTCAAAACAGAAAAACTCTGAATGTGAGGAGTTGCAAGCTCGTTTGAAAGCATCTCGATCACGAGCCTTCGAGCTAGAGCAAGAACTTAATGTTTTGAGGGTGGAGAGAACAAAAAAAGATAACACAGGACAAGAGCAAAGTGGTATTATAGAACAATTGAGGCAGTATAGCAGTAGTCTTCGAGACCAGAAGGAGGAACTTGCGCAAGATTTGTTAGAAGTAAGAGAAAAGCTCAAGAACAGTTCTGAAGATAATCTTCAGCTACAGAAGCAAAACCAGGAGCTCTCGAGGAAACTGTCTTTGGCTGAAATCAAGATCCAGCAGATCACGAGTGGGGAGCAACATCAGGTAGGTAAATATATCTTTTCTTGTGTTACTATTCCACATTTTTACATACAGTGTCGGAAAGTTTTCATCTGGGGTATGGTGGTTTTATGAGAGCGTGAAGAATAGCTTGCTATAATATTGAGAGAGCATTACAATATCTCTTCTACTTGCTCGAGGAAGGGATATCATACTGAGCTGTTAATTCGGCGGGCGAGGCAACAGGAGAGGCGCGCAGTAGTGCGTCTCTCTTATTTATGTAATATTATCATATCATTGGGTTCCTTGTTGCTCGCGTAGATTTCTGTCTATACCCCAGATTAAAAGTTTCCGATACTGTATAGCTTGAGCTGTTTGAAAGTATACAACATTTTCAAAATGTATGGATCATACTAAGTTGGGAGTTTTGGAACCGGGTTGTTGTTGAAATTGGTTTTTCCGTTAACCAGCTGTCGCCCCATTATGAACGGCAGCCCTTAAAAGTCAAAACTTGTGAGAGCCAAGGATTAACGAGGTCTTACATTTTAACTAGCAATTGCAAAGATAGCCTTGTAGGAACTCTGCACCAAAATTCATTGGATATAATTCAACGTTCGTTGTGGTATTAGCCAGGAAAGTAGTTGTTTCTGATGGATTTTTTACTCGATGTTTCCTACTGTATAGGATTATTGGAATGAGCCCGTCCTGGTAGGGCAGGACACTTTGTTTCTTACTTGACAAGCTCATTGTTGAAAATTGCAGATTCCTTTTACATGAATGAAAGTTTGATTTTGCAATGAGGTGTACAGTGTTTGTATTTTGAGTTTTATCATAAATTAATACCATTCAATATGCTACTGTTTACCTTTCACGAATATGGTGGAACCAACAGTTGAACATTTACTTCAACTTTCATGGTGCAGTGTATTGTTTTGAAAAGTAATTTTTGCCAAGTCCTTCTAAGAGTTCTGCTAAAAATCTATTTCAAACCACCAGCGCCAGCCCACGTTTAATAAAGGAAGAAGGAAAGGGATTCTGTCAATGCCGCGTTTCTGAACTCTAAAGGAAATTTTGTTTTGTCCAAATTTCACTAAATTTTTTCACGTCCTTTTGGTGGGGAGAGTATACTGTCGAATTTTGGGTAAGTGGTTGTAGTTCACCTTGTATATCAAGGCAAATCTGGGAAAGACCTACCAATGACTATTTACAAGAGTGGCTGGGTAATGATGTATTATCATTGTAGTTCTCAGTAACTTTATCTGAATTAAAAATAAACACTGCCACTGTGCAGTTCACCCACCATAGAATGTCATGAAGTAAAATGTATTTCATACCTTGGTGATCATGCTCATTAAAAAAAACGTCGGTATTTTGTATACTTTGAATGAACATTCCATCAATCAATCTATCCAATTGTACTGGAACTTTATTATAAAAAATTTTTTCTTCCAGGTTGAGGCTCAGGTAGAAAAATTGACTCAAGAGAAATTTGAAGTTGAAAAACAATTATCTAACCTCGCCCTTCAGATGAAAATGCTAACAAAAGAAAGGGAAGAGTCAACTTCTCAATTTCAGCAGTACACTCAAGAACTAAACACACAGCTTACAGGACTTTCTAATCAGGTGGGTCTCTTATCTCAAGTATTTTAAGCAGTTTATCTCATTTATTTTTATGTAAATTATAGGTTCAGCGATTACAGCAAGAAAATGAAGATCTATCTATTCAAGAACAAAACCGTGTTAAACATATTGGTGATCTCGAAAGACAACTCCAAAGTCTACAAAACGAACAGGTTGCATTTGCAGTGAATAGGCCAAGCGGGGAGTTAAACTTGAAAAACGAGCTGGACTCAACAAGGGAATTGTGTATCCAGCTTCAGGTAAGATCATTTACTGTGGTATGAACGAGCAAAAAACAACCTGAAGAACAAATTGTTTTGTTTGATCTTTGTGAAAACTTGATTGGGAAATTCCATTTAATTTTGTCAACACTTTGCTGTGGAATGAAGAAAATTAGAAATGGAAAATTCAAACAATTTGATGTTTTGGAAAGAAGAATCTTTTCATAATGTATAATAGTAAAGCGAAGCCATTGATTTGATTTTTTTCCCATTTTTTCTTGTAAAAATGTTTGTTCCATTTTTCTTTTAAATATGTTTGTTTCATTTATAATATTTAGCCAATGTTTTATCCCAGCTGGAGATAATAATTGTCATGGTATAGTGATTGATTTCTTCTCAGTTTTAGAAATTTAATTTTTACTAGTTGAGTTCTATTTTTGAACAAATTGTATTCTGGACCTCACATGAATATGTATACTGAAAATAGTTGAATATACTACCTTTACATTTTTGGACCTGAAAACGACAGCTTCACAAAGTTGAAGAAAAATTCAATCAAACCACTTCATAGTTTGTTCTTCATCTTCGGTACTTTAATCTTTGATGCTTATACATTTGAACTAATAGTCATGGCAAAGATTTGTCTTTGACAAAGAATAATACAAAACCCTTATTGCTAGTAAAAAATTCGACATTTGGCTTTCAAGTTGCTGAGATTGAATAATTATATGAAACAAAGATTTCAGAAAAAATAGTAACGAAGTTGAAGACATTTTTCAGGTGAAAACGTAACATTAGTGTTACAAGTAACATTTGGGTTGTCATCGGCTTTTTTATTCATAAATATCTATTCTTTTATTATTATTGAATTGCTGGTCACTTGTAGGGGCAATTTAGACTGTTCATATTAAGTTTTTGACAATATGTATACCTAACAAAAGAAAGGAAATATCTGACTTACTGTGATATGGCTTCGTTTTGTTTCAAAAGCAAGAGGAGTAAACCTTCAATAAATCCCCAATACCAATGTGTAAGTAACCGTGCTGAAGGTATAAATGGTACTAGGGTAATAGTGCCAATAACGGTACTCTTGGGATACTTGGCTAACTCCCATTAAAATACAGCCTTACTGTTGCATGCGGGGCTCTACAGCAGTGAACTTTTATTTCCCTTGCTACTCGTGGGACTATATATATGATGCAGAAAAATACATTTAAATCATTTCCTCCTTATGACAGTGGTAACTGTTTATACCAGAGGAGAACCCAAAAACGTTCAAACAGCCCTATAATTGACTCTGCTAGAAACATCAATAGATTTTCGACAGAACAATATTTTGGGGATAATTATCCAGAAGCCAAAATCCGTGAAATGCCTGCAGAGCCATGCAGTTCACTGGATACACTTGAAACAAATTACAGAACTGGCTCAGACATAAACCCTGAAAGATCAGAAGAAACAAGTATAATCAATAGAAATTATCAATCCAAGCCTTCCTCATTTACTAATTCTGGAAGCTGGTTGAAATCAAATTATTCAACTGGACAACTTTCTGCAAAAAAGCACATTGAGAATTATCAGAGGTCTTCAGTAGATAGTTTCAGAGAAAATGATAAACAATATTCTTCAGAATCTGATGCAAGTAACAAGTATTATCCAGAGAGATCAGAAACCGTTTCAGAAAGAAAGAAGTTGAAATATCACAAAATGGAGAAAAAAGATGACCAAAAACAATTGATGTCAGGAGAGAAAATCTGGAATCGAAGATTATTTGAAAAAAATTTGGAAGAAAGCTATCAGAAGAAATTCACTGAAGACAAAATAGACCACCATTTAGATTCTGATATGAAGTTTGGAAGAAATCCTTCTCCACCACTCTCTGAAGATTATGAAGAAAATTATTTAGATATGCAAATGGCTAATAGAAGTGGAGAAAATGGAGAAAGGCAAGATTCAGTAGAAGTTCGTGAAGAAAATATAGACCAAAATGTTTTTGTTGAAAATCTAGAAGACGATCCGGAGTTTGAGTATGGTTCACAGGACTCCTATGAAGAAGACATTGGAAAACCAAATAAGGACATAGGAATGGATTATGAATGTTCAGGTGAACGGGAAAAGGTCTACAAAAATATCCAAACAGATGGATTTGCCAATCTGTATTCGAGTGTTGATCCTCAAAAAAGAATAACATATTCGAAAATGCAATCTGTTAATGAACCCTATCCAATCCCAAAACCAATTGAAAGACTTCCTTATTCCATATCAGATCAAATTAAACCAATGTCCAACACACAGCACTTCAGTTTGTTTCCTGAATCAACTAACTCTCAGATTTACTTTTCTCCTGGACCACCTAACCTAAAATCTTATTCGCTTTCCACGTCAATCAAACCACAGTCTATTTCTGAATTACCTTACCAGAAATCGCTTCGAATTGGCGGAGGTTCACAAACTAAAACTACCCAGTTGAATATTACAAGTGATATTTCTAAGAGAAAAATGGAAACATCGTGGGAAAACTTTAAAAAAAATATTGGGAGGCCTGATACTACCCATCAAGGAGAGCTAGTAAGCCCACCTAGCAAAATTTTGCAAAAACCCACAAAACCAAGTCGCCGTGATGGAATAAAAGCTTTTGAAAGTGCTTGTGGAGGTATTGTAACCATAGTTGTTCTTAAAGGATTTCCAATAAAGAAAATGACGCCAAGTGAATTAATCAAGTTAGAAACTGCTATTTTGAATGAAATGGATAAGATACCAGAGGGTGCGTTTCATCCTCAGTTTATGAGGTACACTAAGGAGAGAGGTTCCCTAATTATAGTTAGTGAAAATAGAAATGCGGCAAATTGGTTAAAGAATGTTGTTGGTATTTTAGAACCCTGGAAAGGAGCGAGGTTCAAAACATATGAAAGAGACCATGAACCTATTATGTGGCTGTCTATTTTCAGTGGCGATCCTAAAGTATTATTGAATTTCCAACAATTGGATCTTGTCCAAAATGCAATTATGGGTAAAATTGAGAATATCGTTGAAGGTGGCTTCCAACCCGAATTATTGGATTGCTACCAGAAACATCAATCGTTAGTGATGACTTGTAATAATAAAAAAACTGCTGATTGGTTAAAAAATACTGTACAAAATTTAGAACCATGGGAAAATGCTCAACTCGCTTGTATTGATCCAACAGAGCTTGATGGGTACACAAAATTTAAAATGGAAATTGTTCCTTGGGATGATCCAAACAAAATTCTAGATCGCATCGAAAATCAGAATGACAATCTCTGCACAGGAAGTTGGAAAATAATTAATAGTAAGGTCGGAAGAAATAGAAAGGAGGGTGTGTTGGTGGTAGCTATCAAGAAAAGTTTATTAGAAGTTCTCAGAGGGGTAGATTTCAGACCCTTTTTGAATCTGAGTAGAGTATTTATGGAAGAAGTGGGGGACTATAATTTATTTTAGAGTTGTTACTATGAACCAAGGTATTTGACATTTTCGTCACAGGCAATTCTACGATCTTTAAAGATCTAGAGGAGTAAACCTCGATAAAAAATCCCCAATGCTAAGACGTGAGTTAGCGTGTCGAGAGCATGTATGGCACTGGGGTTACAGTGCATATAACGATACCTGTAGGATACTGGGCAATATCCTATTGTAATTTAGCCCTTGCCTCTGCATGCGGGGCTCTGCAGGGGTGGACCTTTTATTTCCCTAGCTACTCGTGGGAACAATTATGAAACCAAACTATCGATTTAATCAACAAAACCAACAATCTTACCAACCGTCCCCCTGGGCACACCAGGATATGGGATATAATAATTCAGCCAGTCCATGGCTGGATTATCAGGGTGCCGGTTATCGGCAACCCTACAGCCGGCCGATGCCGGCAAGACAACGCAATGATTACATGAGGAGGCCAATGAACAAACAGCAAAATGCGAATAAACAACAAAACAAACCGAATCAAAATAAAAGAGGACAACAGAAACGAAAACAGAACGGCTCGCAAGGAGGGGCGGATAAGTCAGCCGCCAAACGCAAGAAAGAAGAAGAACCCAAAGGTATTGAAGTGGTGATTGTGCCTGAAGAATTTCCGTCTATGGTAATGACCGATGAACAGCTGGGTAGCATACGAACATGTATTTTGCAAGAAATTGACAACTTAGATGATGAAGCCTTCCACCCGCAATTTTTGGAATGCCTCAAAAGAAGAGGAATGCTGGTGATTTCTTGTAACAACCAGGAGAGTGTTGAGTGGTTGAAAGCTACAATAGAAAGTTTGGCACCGTGGGAAGAAGCTCAGTTGAAGGTGATTGAACCAAAAGATTTACCTGTTTATTACACTATTCAGATCAGGATTCCAGGCGGTACAGAGGAGCCAGACAAATTGCTTGAACGTTTGGAACGTCAGAACGAGGGTCTGCTTACCAAATCTTGGCATCTTCTCAACCAAAAAACTGATAATAAGATGCAAATGATATTGATGTCTGTGGAAGAAAATGTAATCGACGCTCTTAAAAAAATTGATTTTAAACCATTCCTCAACTTTTCAAGAATAGAAATAAGGAAATTGGGAGTGATGAGAGTAGGCAAAGGTTCAGTGAAAGTTGAAAAGAAGGAAGAGGAAGAACCCAAGACCGAAACTACTGAAGAGGAGCAACAGCCAGCTGCAGAAGGTGAGACAGCTGCTGAAGAAACAGAAGTTGAAACAGAAATTGAAACAGAAATTGAAACAGAAATTAAAACAGAAGATGAGGAAGCTGCTACAAACCTTGAGCTTCCATCTACAACATAAGTACAGTTTTGGTTTGTCTCCAACTGATAATTCTGTTTTTCAGTATCATCAGAATCAATATTTTATAACATCGTTTTTCATTAGTAACAAACATAACTCTATTTTAAAATATTTTTAGAAACATTCTCTTGAAAGTGCTATTGAAATTAAATAAAAGATCAATAACTGTTCTGATATCTTGTAGAGAAATTCCTCAAGAATGAAAAAGTCATTCGGTTGAAATTATGCATAAGTTATTTATAGAGGAGTAAACCTCGGAAATAAATCCCCAATGCTAAGGTGTGAGTCATCGTGCCGAAGGTATGAATGGTGCTAGGGTCATAGTGCTTGTAACGGTACCTTTGGAATAATAGGGCGTTATTCCATTGTAATTCAGCCCTTACCTCTACATGCGGGGCTCTGTGGGGGTGGACTTGATATTTCCCTAGCTACTCGTGGGAACAATTATGAAACCAAACAATCAATACAGACCAAACAGACCTAATCAGGGAGTCCGTGGGGCATACCGGAGGACGGAAAACAACAGAAACAATTCACCAAGACTGGGAGCTCAAGCACACCAGCGAAGTGATAACACGCCGAACAGAAGATATCAAAGAAAAAGACCTCGTAATAGATCGGCCGAGCGATCGCCAAAAGTAGCTCGTAGGAGCACTAGCTTCGAACCACCAAGTAGAGGGCGTAGTACGTCAATACAGTATAATACCAGGGGCCGCGGGAATTCGCAAAGAAGAAACAGCAGACCAAGAATCCAGAGTACAAACACAAGACCAGCCACCAAACCGCAAAGAAGTAAATCGCCATCGGAGAAACCCTCTTCAGGAATAAACATGTTAGTGGTGCCCATCCAGTATCCTGTTACTATTTTGACTGAAGAACAGTTGGATAGCTTGCAAACTGAACTTCTCAACTCGATTGATAAAATTGAGGATGGAGCTTTCCGCCCTCAATTTTTGGATTGTTTCAAAAGAAAAGGTACTCTTACTATTGACTGCTTCAATCAGGAAAGTGTGGATTGGCTGAAGAATACTGCACCAAGTTTGACTCCTTGGGAAGGTGCACAGCTCAAAGTAGTAGAACCTGGAAAGGTGACTCAAATGGTTGTCGTACCAGATCGGTATCCTTTGACTGTTTTGACGCAGGAACAGTTAGACAGCTTGCAAACACTTATTTTGAAACTTATTGATGTGATACCTGAGGAGTCCTTTATGCCACAATTCCTAAAATGTTTCAAACAGAGAGGTACGCTTGTGTTAGATTGCAATAATCAGGAAAGTGTAGAGTGGTTGAAGGACGCTGTACAAAATTTGATTTCCTGGGAAGGACCTGAATTGAATGTCCTCGAGCCTAAGGACGTTCCCGTGCTCAACATGCTCTCAATGTGGATCCCAGGTACACCAGAGAGTCCAGAACAGGTGTTAGAACGCCTTGAGAGACAGAATAAAGGACTCCGGACAAAAGAGTGGCATTTTATTGATCAGAAGATCGAGGAAACTGGTCAAGTGGTGATGGTATCTGTAGATGACAGTGTTTTGGAAGCACTGAAGAATATAGACTTCCGCCCGTTTTTGAATTTCACCAGAGTCAAGGTTAAACATATGGGAAAGTTCAGACCTCGTGTGAAAAAGGAAGATTTGAAAGCAGAAACAAGCGAGGGACCGGAGGCAGATGGTAATGCAGATAATGGGAATGAAAGTGAAGTGGTAGATAACCAAAATTCTGAGGTAGAAGGAGAAGAACCAAATACGGTGAAAGAAGAGAAAGAAACAAAGGTAGAGGAAGACCAAGAGGTATCGAATGGTTGAAAACAATAATTAAATCACTAAATATTTTTGTATTGCAGTACACACTTCAATTTGGTACACAATGCTATTGAATAAAATCATTTTGATATTATATTTGGTTGAGAGTTTTGACTAACTATAGTTCCATCATGGTGTTTTGGAACATACCGGGCATATTCTGTTTGGGTTTGTAAATGATGAACACCCTCTTGGAAGTATTTTCTCATCTAAAAGATGGGTTCTGACAAAACTAGTTTTACCTTAGTTTATTCATCAGTTTTATTTGAATAAACTACATTGGCTACCATACCTACAAACTAAAAATTTGAAATCTAGAAGAAAAAGCAAGAGCTGTGAATGGAACAATTTTTCACTAATATCTCCAAAAATTGAAGGGAAATGTTTTTAAAGTACTAAATTCTGAAAAAGTTTGATATTTAAAAAAAGGGCTAGTAATGCAATGATTACAGCAAGCTTTTCAAAAAAATTAAAATCAGCTTTAAATGTTGTGGTTATGAGTATGATTTGAGCATTCAAAATAAGTACAGGTTAATCATGAAAATAGTTTGTTAGAACCCATTTTGAAGATTTTTTGTCGATTGGAGAGAAACACCTTGCTACTGATTATACTAAATGAATAATTGTTGGTGTTAACACTATTTTTTTTTTTCATTTATATCTTGGATATTACAGACCTTTAAGTAACATTGAATGCTAAAGGAAAAAATGAGTTGTATATAATTGTGGGTCGAAGATCGAATACTGTTTTTCATTGACAAGAAATATATAAATTTTTGGTTCTAGTGTTCATCCATCATTTAGGGGCAGATCTCGTTTGGTTCACCTGTAATAATAATGGAAATTCCTATCTTGGAGTTTCCATCAGTGGAAGGGTACTTGAATAATGAAATTAACATAGGAGATTGAAATGCATATGGAAATCAGGCAAAAATGGCTGTCGAGCTGTACCCAAATTCCTTGTCAACTGAATGAATATGCATTTCTATCTTAACATACATTTCACTAATCAGGCCGCTAGCTCTCTTAGAAACACTGACTTTCATAGATTGTTTTCTTAGTCCATATATAGTGAATGGTAAAATTTAATGTGTTCTATAGTGCTATCCATTATTCATGAATTAAAATGTTGAATATTTAGTTGATTACAATTGGGCAGATCCATTGTATTTATTTTCACAAATATATTTTGACCAAAATGTTTAATGATGGACAAATCACATTATCTTTGTTTATCCTAAAAATTAGTTTATCTCAATCTGCCAGTTATATACAGAATTATCCTTGACACAGATGAAGATTTTCAAAACATTTTGTATCTAGTGTAAATTCAGTATTTACACTCTGTTCTTAAAATATATCCACTTTCATCATCATAGATTGTAAAAACATAAGATACTAGTTTCCATAAAAATCTCTCTTATTTTGTTTAAAAAAAATATGTATATATATAAAAAATGTGTATGTCCATTAATCACATTAGAAATTAAATATCCAAAGAGTTTTTGCATATTACCTAATATTGAACAGATATGGAATAATCAGTTTTAGGATACCCCTAATATAGACTAAAAATAGGTAGCTATAAGAGTTTGGCAAATATATTAGCTATTAACAAGTCAAATATTGTATTATGTGTTGTGTATATTATAACTTTTCTGTTACATAGTTATAAGAAAACAATTGTAATTCCTTGTCAGATGTGAATAGAAACTATTGTATATGAAAAACAATATTCATTAAGTTAGGAGAAAAATATTATTAGCGTTCGATCTAGTATGTAGTATACTCTTCAGAGTAGCTAAATAGGTCACTGATATCCTAATGCCTATTGGAATTGGAATGATTTTGGCAACATTGGTTAGACATTTCAAAGGAGGAGCGAGGTGAGTTTTCAGAATCACTTAGACTGAAACAAGATTAAATTAAATTTTTGTTTTCAGGTAATAATATACCCGACTAGGCACATTTTACAATCTTCAGAAAAAGTTGGGGCTTCAACATTTTCGCTATTGTCGATTCAAAATTACTATGATGCTGATTTCCAAGGAGAAGTTTATATGCTGCAATAAGGTTAGTAGAATTTTCAGTATAGTTTGTTATAATATTTGATATTTGGAAAAATCTTGCTGTTGGGACTCATTTGTTTTATGATTGTTGAATGTTACATCAACAACTAACAAAATCTTTAGCCATGTTTTGTCCTTATTTATCTTGGACATTTTCGAATAACTTAGTCCAGTAGGACTACCACTAAGAATATGCAATGTTCACCCCTTTTTATGTGAATATTGATTTTTAAAACCATATTCTGTCTGATTATATATGCCACCATTTGGTTTCACAAAAATATTGCAGTTAGCACGTTTTGGTTTTTTTGTAAGTGTTTCTGTTGTATGAATCAAACGTGTCATTTTTAATGATACAAGCATTTGCAATGTTTGTAACTTACATCGAGTTATGTTTTATTATATGCTAGTTCTATAGAGGATTGGGTTTTATTGACAATATTGGTAGAGGTCATAGTCAAACCGTTCCTATTAGTATAGATTTTTTATGAATGACAGAAGCTTAGAATTTTCGAGTTTTGGATAAAATTATCGTCACAGGTTAAATAGTTTGTTTTGTTGAAATGAACACCAACTAATAGGTAGATTTCAAGGATGAACTGGAATTATAGTGTGCCGTCTATTGCTGCACAATTTCATTTTTCAACAGTTTTATCTCTTGTGGAAGACTTGTGATGTCATGAACAATTTCTGGAACCATTTATGTTGGAAACCAATAGAATTGATCCCTGGACTACAAATGGTTACAACAAAAATTAAGAAGTACAGTGTGCGTATTTAGAGCTTTGGCTAATTTTGACATTTTGAGGCATTTATTCCTATCAGGGATACCAGAATCGAACAATATTACATGGAAAAATTCACCGGGTGTTTGGTGTTCGAATTAAAACGATGATATTGCACATTCAAGATACGTTTGTCCTGCAAATGTATTCAAATTTCCGTTACATATCTTTATTGATTATTAATCAGCAATGATGGTGCCAAATAATGTTAAAAGAACATAAATGAAAAATCTTCAGCTGGTGATGTTGCCGTATTTTGTCTTAGTTGTGATAGACATGAAAATATAAGACAATATATTCACTGTCATTGAATCGATTTGTCACAATAGATTATTTAATTTTCGATAATTTATCTTGAAATTTATTGAAAATCTTTGCTTTCTGTCATTTGTCAATATTGAATAGTGGTGGCAAGAAATTGTCATTTTAAATCGTCAATTTTTAATCAATCCGCTTGATTGTGTTGGTGCACAGTTACTAGACGAGAAGTTCCTGAAGATGCTTTAAATGTAGCCTGCCGCAGCAAGCAAAATTAGGAAAAATTTTACACTCAGTGTATGATTTTTTGTTATCAGGGAAAAGAAGAGAAAACGTCTTTGGATTTCGAGCTACCTCTCGTGGAATTATATTCAACATAAAAGATTGTGTCGACAGAGCTTCGTGAGGAGTTGCAGTATTTCAAGACCTCATGTTATTCATGAGCATCAAATTGAACAATACATTTCAATGTTTGTTGATGTCAACTGCTACATTTTCATTGTGCTGTCTTAATGACTGTGTAGTAGATGGTTTATGAATGAACAGGATTCAAGTCGTATTTACGGAGTTTACTTTTTTGACGATCATTACCATTTGCTGTTTTGGAGATCAAGAACCACAAAGCCAGTCGACTAATATTATTCATCCATTCGAGAGGAGTTCGTTGAACCTCGTTCTAGTTCAACTTGATCAAATAGGACACACTGCAGCCTAAAGTGAGTTATCAAGAGCAATCTTGCACTGTTACCAATCGCCCATAGAACACTTGAAGAATATGGAACACGCGATAGGAGCAATCTAAGCCTAGCGTTGACTGTTTGGGATTTAAAACAAGTCAGTTTTTTCAATTGTGATTAGTCTTATTCTTCGGAAAAGAAAACTATAAGATTATCTTGTAGCTAGAATTGATGAAAAAGCTGAGGGCTTGAAAGGTGAGCCTGCCAAGGTGAACCAAAGATGATCAAGCAAGGATCGACGTTCCTCAGAATATAAGATTTCATTTCATTCAAGAGATTGTGCACTCTTGAGGAGTAAAGAGATAAGAAATGTACTTGTTGAGTGTATAGTTTCTAATGTCAAAGCTATCCATTGCGTACAATGATCTACATGATTTTATTCTTTGCTAGGTTCTTGGAATCATCGAAATGAATGGAATATGATGGAAAAGGAGAATATTGGCAGTTCAAGAAGATGAGCACTAAGAACTCTTCAGAATAGAGGGGAAATGATGGCTCAAGACACAAAAAAGGGCTTAGGATGATACCTCAATATTTTTAAATATATAATCCATTTCAATGGAGTTTTTGAATTCAACATGTATATTTGGTGATTAATTTTAAGGCAAATTTTATAACGTTCTTATCATCTAGCTTTCAATTTTTTATTGGATAGTATTCATTATTGTGTTGATTATAAAATTTTAATTATTATATTTTTTATGTTGTACTAACTTTGAATAATATTTTTTATTCCATTGTTGCTTTATAAAGGCAAAGTTTAGTAACTCTTTTATTGAAAACTTAACAATCCAAATTATCAACCCAATGAAACTTTTTTTAGTTTTATCAGACTTCCTATAAAATTACATCGATTTCTTTCCTGATTTCATATATACTTGTTAAACTCATTCGTCGAAATAAATATTCAGTTCGCGAAATGATCAAAGCTAAATAATCAATTGCCGAAAATGCTCGAGATTTACACACACCTAACCTGAGCAAGGTAACCTAGCTTGCGAATCGAAAATGCGTGAATCAGTTTTTCGCTCGCACGTGTCACACAAACCTAACTAGAGAAAGCTAACCTAGCTTGCAAGTCGAACATGTGTGAATTAGTTTTTCGGCATTTGAGCAAAGTATGGCCAATGGCCGAAGTTCGTGGATATTCATTTTATTAGTTTTAAAGCAAAGGCTTTTTAAACATAGATTTAATATGAAGAACATAATATATTGTCAATTGACTCAACATTAGAGCATTTCTGATTAATTTCCCTGTCACAATGTGCAATGCGCATACGATTAAAATATTACAAGTTTTTCACGGACTCTCGAGTTCGTGAAAAAGTTGTTCATCAGATAAAATTAATTAACCTGAGTATATGAACGAATTTCACGAGTTAATTTGTGGAAATAGGATGAAAAGTTTGAGTGTTCAAACTGCCTATGTTTCAATACACATTTAGATTTATTTTTTGTGGTTGATAATTTCAAACTGTGAGACGACAGTTGATATTAAAATTACACAAATGAACTGACAGCATTGGTCAAATTTTAAATATATCAGTGTTAATGACTAAATGTTCCTGATATTGTTGTTACATCTCGCGCGATAACATTCTCCCACTTGTGTGAAATGGGTGACTTTTTCACACTAGTAATGTAACACACTATTGGCCTAGTTTCATTATCAGTTACAAAGTTATGGCACATAATTGATATTACTACACTTGATGGCCAGTTCTAATTCATAATAATTATAGGTGTAGTTTGTCTAATTTTGCCATGTTTTTATTAACTCGCTTTCTTGAATGTCTGGGTGGAATTATGCAATTGATTTTAAACAAACTTCCCGATGAGCTAGATACTTGAAATTTGGACCATAGCTTATAAGTGGATGACAATGCATGAAAATGTAAAAAGGCGATTTCATTAAAAATAATAATAAGAATGATGTACATTCTTGGATCTTGCAAACGGCTCCAACGATTTATATCAAATATTGAATTTAGATAAGGATTTGTTTGTCGAGTCCATCTTTATAGTCATCTTTTCTGAAAAAAAAAGAAATATGTATGTGGTTTGGATTAGAGAAATTATTTTATACTTTTTAGATTGTTATAAAAACATGGTACATTTTTATTTATTATTTTTTATACGATATACCAAATATGAGATTGAAAACTTTGTAGAAGTTTCAGATGCCCTTTTTCTATTTTTTGAAATAGAAAAAAAGAATATATGACAGTTATTTGCAAAAACCATAATGTCATCTTTAAAAGTTATTCATGTTTGAAATGTTGAACTGTGTTTTTGTTAATGTTTAACAATGTTTGAAGTGTTTTTTAAACTGGTAAAATGAATCTATTTCTGTTCACCTTGAGTAATTCTGTAGGTCATTTCAAAGTATCTCTACCGGGGACTAAATCACGTTACACACTATCTGGTTGTATAAGAGATATTTTTCAATTTTTGTCCATATTCAAATCTGAAATAGGAGATCAGGTTTTACTAGAAGTGATATGTATTTTGAATTTTAAATGTAATACCCCCAATTTTACATTATGAATCCAACCTGTTGTATATTGTTATTTACTACTGGCATAAGTTTTGAAATTGTATGTAGTTTAAGAATGCTAAAACAAACTGGGTTATGGGTAAAGTTGGAATTGGAAATTTAATCTGCAGAGAAACGAGGTTTCATTCTTCATTTACCACAGGAAAAATTGGTACTTCCTTTGAATTAAACCAAGTTACATATAGTTGAACCAGGACAGCTTGCCCTAAAAGACACAGATAACTGTAGGACAAAGATCGATCACAGTTTGCCATAGAAAGAAAGTTTATTGGATACTCATCAATTATACTCTGCGTTTACTTTGAACTAGACACATTTTCCATTTCTAATGCCTACTTGACCAATAACCTCATTATATGGTTGGTTTCAAAATGGTGTTCCCTGTTTCGAAAAATAAAAAATAAATTTGGTGCTTTTATTCCAACTTTGAAAGTTCCTTTATCCCAGGTGAAATTAGTTTTCTTTTAACTTTCTAGATTTGAAATATTTTTGTGCAAACTTATTCAGTCAGTTCTCAAATGAAACATTCCAACTTTTACAGATTGAAAAAACTGCTGCGGAAGAAAACTGTACGAAAGCTGTGAATGAGAAGGAGATGTTGTTGAAAGAACTGACCGCCAAAAACGACTCTCTTAGCCAATTGGAAAGCATGGTTGATCAACTGAGGGGAAACCAACCTGACAGCGTGAAGTTATTGGCGACAATGGAAAGCGATAAGGTGGCTGCTGCAAGAGCAGTTCAACAAAACAAAGAATTGAAGGAACAAATGGAAAGTATGCAGGAGGTTTTTTTAAAGATGGTGAGTTTGGTCCTTATTATATGAAGTTGGAACAATATTCAGACTTTATTTCAACAATCAATTGTTTTTTATTCTTTTAGGATAATGATAAAGTGGAACTCACAGAAAAACTCAATCTGGAAATATCTAGCAACAAAGAACTGCTAGAAAAACTTCAGAAAACGGAACTTCAACTTCAAAGACTTACTGATGCAATTGAAATCAAAGACCAGGAATTGTCTCATTTAAGAGAAAGCAACTCCAAGCTAAATAAACAAATATTGACATTGGAACAGCTTTCAGATAGATTGAGGCACTATGAGGCCCAAGATAGTTTTGCCCATACTTTGCAACATGAGCTTCATGAAACCAAGTCGACGGTTATCAAGCTAACCAATGAGATCAACATGTTGAAAAGTGAGAAAAACTCTGACAAGTTAATTGAAAATTGGAATAAGGCTGATATTGGTGTTTTGAGGAAGCAACTTGAAGAGGTTCAGGAACAGAATCAGTTGAAGCAGGAAGACCATACAATTTTTGATAACTTGACTGAGAATAACATTATTTTGGATATAGGTGAGGCTGAGAGGCATTTGGAGGAGAAGGAAAACCACAGTGACAGTATTTTGAATAAGGAAGAGGCAATGAGGCATTTGGAGGAGAAAGTGAAACTTACCATGCAGGAAATAGCAGATCTTACAGAGGAAAAACAGAGGTAAGAGGTAATAGAAGTTGCAAACTGTGTGAATGTAATGTTTTCAGTTTGTACCTGCTATCGAATTCTAACCATAAAAAGGATTGATCTTCATAGTTTTTCAAAGCATTTTCTATTTTCCTTAGGTTAGAACATCTTGTGATGCAACTTCAAGGGGAGACTGAAACCATAGGAGAGTATGTGGCTCTCTACCAACGGCAGAGGATGTTACTCAAACAAAAAGCTCTGGAAAAAGATCAGCAGTTGAAGCAGCTGGATAACGACAGGGAACAGATGAAATCCAAGTTAGAAAAACTGAATGCGTTGATAAGGAGACTCGTTGATGAAAAGGGTTCTGTCCCTACAGAGATTCTTGAGCAACATGAGAGTTTGTCTGGCCAAAGTGATAATTTTTGTGAAGAACACACCAAAATTCATCATGAAATTAAGAAAATGAGCAATAACCAGCAAACGGATGCAAACAGCAAAAATTCAGAAACTGCAGAAAAAATCATAGAGCTCCTGTCAGAAATCAAAACGAGTAACCTGGTGCAGCCCAGCGAGAATTTTCATCATTGTCCATGGTGTTCAGGACAACTCATTACAGTCTAGTAAAAAAGATGTTACTCATCCTTAGCCGCGCTGTGACTTTTTCTTTAAATTCAATTTTTCTATGAAGTAGTACAAAATGTTTTTGGTTCTCTAAAATGATTGGCATGCTTTGTTACAGAATAATTCAGTTACGATACCATATGTATAAAAAAGTATTCGAAGTAATTCAAATTGTGAATTCATATTCATATTTCCAATTTATTTATTTGAATGATATTTGAATATTTTCTAGGGTTTTTAATCATTAGAGGGTAAATCCCTTCAGGTTGAAAAGGCTAATGTAATATATTATAGGGAAATTATTGTATCACAATTACTTTACTTCCCATTGAAATAGTTGAATAATTTTGCCAAACAAGTTATTTTTTGAAAAATTAGGGGTATCTTGAGGAGAATGGAATCTCTCTCAACTCTCTTGGTATTCTAAAATAATAGCTTTTCAGTATTATTTTCTACACCTTATGGTTGTGTGAGATTCCATTTTATCTGTTTATAATTAGGTTTTGTAAGTATTCAATGGTAAGAATGGTATACTTTTATGGTGAGTGTGATTCAACAATTTTTAGTGGTATGTGTTGTAATTTGTCGCCAAATTCAACTAATGGATAATATTTACAACACCCCATTAGTGTAAAATCTTAAATTATTTATTAAATTAGTGAATTAGGTGACTCCTACTGTATTTTCTACTTTGTAAATAGACCTAATAAACCTTGAACTCCACTTTATAAAATTGTTTTTTTTCTGTCTGCAGTTATTTTTCAAGAAGACTTATCCCTTTAATCTGCTGTAGTTGTTTTATCTAGAAAAAATATTACTTGAACGTTGATTGTTCTTTGTGTAGAGTTAAGTTTGCACAAATTCTTGATAAGAAGCGTCCTACGAATTAAGGCTACGGTTATAGTGGATGCGTATTCTGACGAACTATCGTTCTGACGAACACGTCAGAACTCGCATAAATAATCAAAATATAGGAAGACAATTATTCCGGTTATACTGCAAGCGGTGCGATCGTCAGATTACGTACGAACTCGTCAGAACAAGTTAGAAGTTCAAACAGATTTGATTTTATATGCGAACTGTTAACAAGTTGAATACATCAAGATATGATCGATGTCGAAAAACTCATCAGTGTAGTCTTCGAAAACAGATGTTTATGGGATATGAAGCAAAAAAACTACCATGATAGGGATAAATCTCGTCAGACTTGGGAAAAGATCGCTAGCGAAATGGAAACTACAGGTAGGTAATCAAATTTATTCAATATTCAGTGTGTATACAGGGTGAGTCAGTTTTTAGGAGCAGGACTATAACATCTTGTAAAAGACATTTTTTTATGATGAAAATTTAATATAAAGATATACGGGAGCTTCGTTTCTGATATACAGGGTGCCAAAGTTTATATATGTTTGTGTTATTTTCGAAGTTTCCTCCTATAATTGTCAAAATAATTGAATGAAATTTGGCACACCTATTACACTTCAATAGCTCAATATTTTAGGCTTTTAAGCAGTGTTGAATACCTACAGAGTGATACACTTTTCATCATAAAAATATGTCTTTTACAAGATGTTAAAGTCCTGCTACTAAAAACTGACTCACCCTGTATATTACATTATTTTCGAATGCGGTATGCAAGGTTTATTTAAGTAAAAATATTATATTGAGATGGTACTGAACCCTCGGGGCTGCAAAAATAATCCCTGAAAATGTCTCGTATTTGACTAGCTGTTGCGCCATAGTGGTTGTAGCGTCTTGAAACGGATATGTTATCATTGTCTATATTGTGTTCGGGTTGTGCTGGAACTCCTTCAATATCAATGAGTATATTGTGTAGTAGGCATGCACTTTGGACTAAAATGTCAACGTTCTCTGGATTCACTTGCAATTCGGTTTTTAAAAATCTCCACTTCGCAACTAGTATACCGAATGCGCATTCAATGCAACGTCGAGCCCTAGACAAGCGGTAGTTGAAAATCCGGCCTTCATTCGAAAGATTTTGTCGAGCATATGGCTTTAGTAAATACGGCTTCAATGGGTATGCTTCGTCACCCAATATTACAAAAGGAGTTTTGATTTCTGTTGAGGGTATAAAGTCGGGATTTGGCATATTAAATGTTTTTGTCTCTAAACATTTACAGACATTGGAGAGAGAAAATATTCCTCCATCGCTTTGCTTCCCGTAGGCTCCAACATCAATAACCACAAACTTGTAATTTGCATCAGCCATGCCTTGCAATACGATTGAAAAATACTGTTTATAGTTATAGTATATCGATCCCGAGTGTTTGGGACATTTTATTCGAATATGTTTGCCGTCAATGGAGCCGACACAGTTAGGGAAATTCCACTTGTTGAAGTAGTCTGTAGCAATATTTTGTAAAACATCGGTTGTAGGTATCGGCATATGTTTGTCTCGAAAAATATCCCAAATTGCAAGACAAGTTTCATAAACTATCTGTCGTATTGCAGTATGTGAAATTCTGTATGAAAAGCTTAATGTTCTAAACGACATCCCAGTAGAAAGATACCTGAAACAAAATAAATAATTATTATTATATACAAAAATATATAAGTGGTTATAACTTTTCTAAGTATATATTGTTTTATTTTTAGTGGAAGCCGCAAAAAACAAGTGGCGTGGTCTACGAGATACCTTTCGTAAAGAGCTGAACAAGATACCGAAAACTCGTTCTGGTCAGGAGGGAGGATCAGATATGGCATCGAAATGGCCGTATTTTAAAATTATGATGTTTTTAAAGGATCAGTTCACAAGTAGAAAATTACAGAGCAGCATTTTGGAGCCGGAAATTGATAGTCAAGTCGGAAACGAATCAGGAAATGATGGGACAGAAACTGAAGATTTGCCAGATTTTGTTGTTGAAACTAACGAAAACGTCGCCGACGATCAAGACGGCTCGAGGAAAGCAGAAAGGGAAAAAAACCGTAAAACGTCCGCGTTTGTTCCACCTCCAAACAAACGTGCAAAAACTCTCAAAGCTGATGCAATTAAGCAACTTTTGAATATCGAGGAGGAAAAGTTGCAAGAATTCAAGCGCAACATAGAAGTGCATAGCCACCCAAAAATTCAAGAGGATGCTGACTATCACTTCCTAATGAGCTTACTACCCTATTTAAGAAAAATTCCTGAAGACAGAAAAATGGATGTGAGAATGAAATTACAACGGGTGTTTAGTGATGAACAGAAACTTGCAAGGCAACAATGTGCATCCCGTAATTCCGAGTCAACGAATCCATCCCGTAATAGCTGCCCATCAGTAGAACTTTCTAGGCCAAGTAGTGTACAAAGTTCTGAACATCATTTGGAAAATTATGGTAGCCCTTCAGAATTGACGACCTTGTCTGGGCCAAGTAGTGTACACAGTTTTCAATACCCCATGGAAAATTATGATTACGCTAGGTCTCCTGAATTGGTGACTCTTTCTAGGCCAAGTTCTGAAAACCGGCAGTATGAAAACTTAGCTTCATGTTTTGCACATACCAACCCTTATCAGTAAGCCTTTCCGGCGTTGTTTCTTTTGTTAACTTGTATGAAAAAAGTATCCAACTGCATAATAAAATAAAGTGGAAATATAAAAATCAAGTGCTGTTTCTTTCGAATGAAATACCAAGCATACAAAAAGTGCATCTTACCTTAATGTTAGCGCCAATCTTTCTTTAGCAGATATGCATTCTACAAAATTTGATTGCTTTGTAATCCTTTCTTCGATTCCTTCTAGAATGTAGTTAAACGTCCATGGTAACATTCTGAAGTACTCGAAAAATTTGTTTGGTTGCTCTAACAGGTCTGGAAATAACGTGTGGTATTCTCCCGTAATTGGTCTTGATGCAAATAGTTTATTCGCGCGTTCTGTTTTGCTCCCCAGTAGTAATATTTTCAATAAAGGACTTTCTAAAAATTGCAAATCAAGTGCTAAATTCGCCATTTCAGCCATATTTGAATATCTCGATAACACCAGACTTCGTATGCACTATAACCACAGTCATCTGACCAACAATTCTGACGTGTTCGTCAGAACGATAGTTCGTCAGAATACGCATCCACTATAACCGTAGCCTAAATTCTCCGAATATTTGTCTGACAAATGTTACCAATAAATTTTCTTTGAAGCAATTCTGAAACAATCCCTTGTGAGGGTCTGAATTATAAGATAGTTCACTCCATTGAAGAGTATTTGAATTGTGAGACATTAATCTTTTAAAATATTAGTTTTTGTTTTAATTTTAAAAATAAGTATTTTAGGTGTAGTTAGTGTGCAACTATTGTTCTTAGGGTTCTTACTTTATTAGTTTGACTTGTCACTATTAATCTAGTAATGACGGACAAACTCGGCACATAACATCTCGACATCATGTATTAATAGAAAGAAAATTGTTTACCAAACGAACTTCAATCTAATCGTTGATCATAATCGGTCGAGAGTTCGGAATCCGGGGGCAGGTATTTGTGCAGGGTTGAGCCTAAGATCCGGATTCAGATACATGGGTGCCCACCCTGATTTTTCGACCCTGCATGTGAAATGTATACCCATCGACGTTCACACTAGTGCCTGTCGGCGTGCGTGAGAAACGCGGGGTGAGCACGGAACATGTTCTAGTTCATATAATGAAAGATTTAGTGAAATATACGTCGGGATAATTTGAAAAACTCAAATACCGTACCTCTACTATTGAGAAAATCAATACAGAACCAGAGAGAATATGACCATGTGACAGAAACGCAAGTAAAAGGCACGTATGTGATTGGTCTTGCAGTTTTCAGACACACGAGTCGAAACTGACAATGCTTGTAAATTGCACGTGCTTCATAAACCCTAACCCATCGGCCTTTAGGCATATGGCATCTCTATAAAGGTGTTCAAGCGAGACATTGGTAAATACTTGTAGTAATAAAAGACATAGAGATGCTCTGCCTACCACACAAATACCTGTTTTGAAGTGAACATGAACTATCCTTTTCTATACAATTTGTGGGAGAGGAGGGAACAGGTGGTGAAATGTTATGGACAGTTTGTTACATTTAGAGTAAGAAGGTCCATAATACAAACGAAGAACGACAAAACTTGATCCGAATGAAATGAGCGGGCATGCCCGATACTAGCCGAATGCATACCGACTTGACATGTATATGGCCCTCGCTTGTGAACAAACAATGTTGACTTCAAGACAGGGATAGAGAAGGCATCTCTATGGTGTTTTATTACTCTGAGGGTAAATACAACGATCGTGTCCTTGGTTGACCTTGGGCATAACGTCCGGTACACATGATAGCTCTCACTTATGGCGTATTGTTTTTTGACTGGCCGCTGACTGAGAACATGCCGTTCTGTGTCATTCAGTGACTAATCGGAAAACAATACTCAGTAAGCTCAACTACAAAAAGCTGGTATATGAACCCGGCATAATGGGTAGTTCAAAATGCGAAATTCGCAAAAAATATATGTTTTTTCCATTTCATTGATTCATGTTTTGTTCGAACGGTTTTCGGATCGCGATAAAAATTGTCAATTGTCAAAATATTACCTAAACCCTCAGCTTGAGCCATTTGTTCAAGAAAAAAATCACAAATTAGATATTAGATCAAGCTGCGACCACAAGACAGTACGAGAAATGGTGCATAAGCCAAAAGGACCAAAAGGCTACCTTACCTTCCTGCCTAAAGGCTGAGAATCGAATAATTGATCAACTGAGCAAACTCCTGATTTCAAATCCGAGTAAAATCCATGAATTGTTTTGACGGTTTGAGAACGGTCCGAAAATAGTCCAAATCCTTGTTCGAACAGTGGATAAAATGGTAAGGGATTCGATCCTACACTTGTTCGAACGCTGAATGTGAGAATGCGCATGCTTCTGACGATCATGTACTGTTTCTGACTTGTTCGAACGAACCTATAATTTGACAATTTGCTGTTGGCAACACTGCAGTGTGGACTACCTGTGGTGTGCCGGTGCCCTGTGCTGTTCTTTTTTGTTTCATTCTTTTCTGACTGTGTGTTTTGTGATCTCATCTCTTCCACTGTAATCTCGAAGAAGGAGGGTCGTTGAATAATATGGCGGTGATGTGCATTAATTCATATACCAATGGAGAGCGGTAAGTTATTTTATATTTGTTTCGTTCAATTATTCATTGATTTATGTTTGTCGAGTGATGGTGTTTGTTACCTTTCCTGAATACCCGTAATCGTATTTCTGAACAATCTGAACTAAATCACGTCAGTAACGGTAATTGTAAATGGCTGCTTGCCGGCTAATCGATGGCAATATACGTAAGCACGAAAAACCTCTATGTTCTTTGAAGTAATATTTTATGCTTTCAGTAAGAATTTGTTCATACTTCTCGAATTTAATAAAAGTTTTGTTGATTACTAGAAAGTATGTATGTATGTATCATGTAATAATTTTAAGGTAGTTATTTTTCGAGAGACGCGTTTTATCTACCTATTAAAATTGGCCAATTTTTCACATGGCACAATATTACTAGGACCAAGTCAAAACTGGGTCAGTTCTAACTACGTTTTTTTTTAGTAGTACCTACCTCATCATTCTTTCTGCTTTCAACATTAAATTATTCAGGGGTAACCCCTTGTTTTTTTTTCATTTTGATAATTTATTGCCCTTAGGGCAATTTTCGGCACGGTCTTGGAAAAAAAAACTGTGTTCCTGTGTACTGGGTAACACAGATTCACAGTTTTATTTCAATATATTTCATTACTATATAGTTTCATGATTTGAAGGACAACAAGCATGCCCTCCTTGGCCGCCATCCTCGCCTTCAAGTGCCAGATGAAGAGCAGCCTGCAACAGATGCTATACGAACATCGAGTAGAAGTAGCAGTGATTAGACATCTTCAAGGCACGTGAAAAAGGTTTGTCTTCCTGAATTTGATTAACCAGAGGAGATGCATCTTCCAAGAAGTGATGGTAAGTTATACATTGAAATATTATTTTAAATTCTATATTTTTATCTCAATAACTCTTGAATATTCTGAATCATAATTTCAATTTTTAAAGAAATTGATCACTAATTGGCCCTTTCAGAAAAGTTGTGGGTAAACATTCGGTTATATTTTTGAAGATACAGGTCCATTTTGTTTCACCATTTGACAGATCAAATTTCTATTATTAAAAATTCACAAAATATGACCATTGTTTAACCAATACAACACACATGTCCTTATTTACTAGTATCAAGTTGGTATCACTTTTATGATTCGGTTTTCGTTGGATCTCGTTTACATTTTAGGCTAGGTTAGGCTCGCTTCGCTAGCCCTTATTACTTACTGTCCTAACTTCACACAAATCCAATCTTTTAAAGCAAAAGAAGGGAAAACAACCTAAACCAACCTGAACTAAAATGTAAATAAAAGTAGGTGCTTGCTGTGCTCACCTTTGTTATGCTCGCTTTCCTTGCCCTCAAACTCAAATATTTCATTAAATTTGATATTGGAATTCGAAAAGATGATGTGAGCCGAGATCTCACGAGAGTCGACGCAAGAACAATATCATAATTTTAGTTAGAAAATATGAATAGGACATTCTTAAAATATGTTGTGGAATCATCTGTGACTGAAAGACAAACTTTAGTCGCTATTTTCCATTGTTCAAGATAACCTCTTGGGAGGTATTCATGTTGAAAAGGGGACCGAAATACGTAAGTTGCAAAAAAAAAATTAATATTTGGAATATTCTCTCTAACCGAATATTTACCAAGTTGTGTAATCGACTGAGATTTTTGTTCTAATACGTACTTCTCAGGAAATAAGGTTTTTTTATTTTTCAGTCTTTAAACTTAACAAAGATAAATGATATTTTAATTATTTATATAATGTACATAATTTTGCAATGGGCATTCACAGAAAAAGCAATTTTATAATGCTTCAACCTTGAGATTCAAGTCCTCTTGCAAAAATAATTGAATTTAATTTAAATTTCCTAGAGAATTAAACACTGGTATTGTTGCTCCATATTATAAAAAAGGCAGACAAACATTGTTAGAAAATCTTAGGTCGATTATTGTACCATCTTTCATATGTATTTTTGAGGATGCGTGGTTTTCTTGATAAACATAATGTTATAACTAGGCATCAACATGGCTTTTCTCCTGGGAGATTGATGGAAAGTGCCTTGGTGGCCCTTCTCAGTTATGTCCATGCTGCATTGGACTGTGTGATATTTGTTGAGGTGATCTTCGACCTTTTTAAGACATTTGATTCTATTAATATTAACGTTGCTCTGGCCAAATTATCTAGACTAGGATTTTGGAAAAAAAATTTGGCGTGGCTTGCATCTTGAGTATTGGAAAGTAGATGATTGGAGATCTCAACTTATGATGTTGATTTAGGGGTTCCCTAAGGATCAAATTTAGGTCCCTAGATTTTTCTTCTGTACATCAATGATTTACCAAATTATCTGAGCTCTGAGCGCATTTTTTTGTATGCAGATCATAAGACAATTGCCACCAAAGCTACAACCCCAGAAGAGCCTGTCCAGAAAATGAATAATTTTCCGAAAGAATTCACTGATTGGTGTAGTAACAATTTATCAATTATCAATTCTGAAAAACGAAATGTATAGAATTTTACTCCCTTACAAAAATTTCAAATGATAACTGTCCACGTTAACAACAAAAACATTTTTTTCGGATTCAATGAAATTTTTAGGTAAATATTTAGATTCAAATATAAACTGGAATACACATGTTGATCAGATTTTTAAGAGACTCATTACTAGTTACCATGCAATTTTGCAGCCGAAAAATATATTTGTACTATAGCAATTGATAAATGTGTAATATGATCTATCATAATCACATATTTCATATAATATTGTCCTTTGGAGAAGTACAGTCGATGCTCGTAGAATTAGCATTCAAAAAAGGATAATTCGCCCAATCTTTAACTTAAATTATCTAATGACTTGTAGAAATCATTTGAAAAAATTAAAATTACAGTACAATCGATTTATATTTGTAACGACGACCGTTTCTGTTTTCACACCAGTTCTTGAATTGAGGAAATCAATGTATTATTTGTTTGCTTAAATGACTCACCTGTTAGTCTAATCCTACTGTCTTTCTTTTGGTCCTTAGTAGATATCTTGCCTGGTTCAATGAGTAATTATAAACTGTATAATAATAATGATGAATGCTTTTATTGGTGGTAATATTAGTATGATAAACTGTATTCTTCAATTCGGTCTTAGTTATCCCTGTTACAATTTTTTTACAGGAATCTTGAGAAAATGAAGAACTGAAACCAAATTCAAGTTCTAATTGGATGAAAATCTAATCAGCATGGTTTCGAAAATGAAATAGAAATGGTAACAAAATGCAGATGTTAGGTATGATGCTAAATGGTTGGTGTTTTTGTCAATATGTTTATGTTTATTGGAACCTGTAAATATAATTCAAAAACCATCCCAGCACCAAAACTAGGTCACTTTCAATGAAGTTTACTCTAAACTGTTCTGTACTAACGTTATTGGTAAAATGTGGGTCCAGTAAAATTGACGGAGTTTTTGCTTTCAAACATTTCTCTGTTTTTGAATCATAGTGTCATTCAAAAAGTTGGTGTTATATGAAAACTTTTCTTAATAATTCATTCTGAAATTCGATTTCTGCTTTGTTTTGCACTAATGAAAATAAAAAATGGCCCATGCAGATGGGGTCACGAGGTTTTCGCTGATTATAGAAAAACATTTTTCAAAATTATCTGAAATTTGTTATGTAAAAGTCCTCAATTTTGATTAAACATGTATTGTTGGAGTCTTCTTTTTTATAATGAATTTGGCATCATTTTATTACTGACCGAAATCGATAAATATAAAAATTTCTATAAAACATTCTTGATGCCATTAAATGCATTACATTGATATGGTTGTTTCATTTTCTTAAAGAAAAACGCATTTTTATCAATATTCTGTAATTTAAAGTTGGTACAGCAAATCAGTAGCATATTTTTCACTATATCAGAAATTTTGTAGATAATGAAAACTGGCAAAAACTAAAAGTTCCAAAAGAACATTCAAATTTGATGTGTAAAATCGGAATAATAGATAGAAAAAACTTCTTTTTCTTTTTTTTTATTTAAATAAGAATATTTTAATTCTTTTGACAATACGGTCACGTGACCCTATCTGAGTCGATACTATTTTTCATTTTTCCAAAGCTCAACTTGACGTCTTAGTTCAATTTCAAAATGAACTACGATAACGAGTTTTTCCTATATCAGTTCCTATTTCATTCCAACTTTGTGGAATATAATAATAATATTTATTAGCGGGATGTACCCAATTCATACAAAAATATAAACTTTCAACATATAACAAGTAGTACACCAATACCTATCACAAATAGAGTTATTGGTTCTGTTTAATTCACAAAATGCAGAGTATGCTGATACGGTGGTTATGAGAGGAGTAAACCTCGTTAAAAAATCCCCAATGCTAAGATGTGAGTTATCGTGTTGAGGGCATGAATGGCACTAGGGTTATAGTGCATGAAACGATACCCTTGGGATGCCGGGCGATCTCCCATTGTAATTCAGCCCTTACCCTGGCATGCGGGGCTCTGCCGAGGTAATTTTTTTTCCCTAGCTACTCGTGGGAACAACTATGAAAAATAATTATCGATTTAACCAAAATAAACAACAACCTTATCGTGTCGATCCTTGGGCACAGCAAAACAGCTCGTCTAATCCTTGGGTGGACTATTCAAATAACAGCTATTGGTCACCTTACCAAAGAGTAGATGAGACTCAAAATAATGTTCATTGGAGAGAGCACAGAAAACCACAGTTTGGAAATGATGGAAAAACTAGACTGACTGGTTCACAAAAACGCAAAAAAAATTGGAGGGCTAAAATTGCAAAACAGAAAAAGCTTGCAGCAGATGCACTTCCCAAAGGTATATTAATGGCGATTGTACCTTTTGACTTTCCGCCGAAAACGATGATTAATGATGAATTAGAAAAGGTTCAAGAAGCTGTTTTGAAAGAAATAGACAAAATAAGCCCGGATAGCTTTCGACCACAGTTTTTGACCAGTTTCAAGCGAAGAGGAATGTTTATGATATCCTGTAACAATCCAGAAAGTGTAGAGTGGTTGAGGAAAACAGTGGAAATACTGAAACCTTGGGAGGAAGCTCAATTGAAGGTAATTGAATCAAAGGATTTACCTATCTATAAAAACATACTTATCACCATCCCGGATAGCGCCGAAGATCCACAGAAGATCTTGAAGCGACTTGAGCATCAGAACGTAGGACTCAAAACGATTGCTTGGCATATGATTCATCACAAGATAGAAGATAAAAATGTACAGACTTTGAAGATGTCTGTAGAAGAAAGTGTTATACAGACTTTTGAGAAAGCAGGTTTCAAGTTGTTCTTGAACTTTTCGCAGGTAGAAGTAAAAGTTTTAGGACAAACCGGAGATGGGGTTAAAAGTGACATTGGTAAAGTAAATCAGAAAGTAGAATCAAAGGATGTGGTAGCAATGGAGACTAATTCAACCAAGAAAGAAGGTGAACAATTGGAGGAAGATCAGTCCATAACGGGGGAAAACAGCAATTCTGAAGCAGATGAAGAAATCTAGATCAATTTGCTGAAATTGCTTAGAGATGATTGAAAAATATTTCATTTCGATTTGAAGAACAATTTGCCAATAATAATTGTTATGATCGATAAGAGGATCATCTTAATTTCTTGACAACAAATATCATTCGATGTTGCACTTGTCCATGATTTTTCAAATTTTGTCTTCATTTTGTTTCAATTTATTAACTTAGGAATTAACAAGAAACAAACTATTGAGTAGGCATCTATAAGCCATTTTCGAAAAAGTTGATGAGACCTGGAAAGTCTGCCTAGAATGTTTCTGGTATTATAAAAAATTACCAACCTTCCTGTAGTTGTGAAAGTTTCGGATCTCAACCGAGCAACAAATATCCTAATATGAAAAACAATCCATTTTATATTTGTTCAAATTTAAGTTCTGATTAAAAAATCTAGATCTATTCTTAAATTGCTTAAAATCAAACCATTAAATCGCTCTCCATCTTTTGTATTGGCTTATATTTCAGAACCAAAAATAGTTGATAAATTGGCCTTATTATTCCTATTGATACTGATACATTTTAGATATATTTTAGCCAATAGTGTACGACCTTTCAACCTTTCAAATATAATTTTTTCACAGTGATACACTACATTCTAGGATATAAGGCAAAGTGGGTTGGTTGGCTTTTTGTGAAAAATACCAACAAAATTATTGAGAGGAGTAAACCTCGATAAAAAATCCCCAATGCTAAGATGGAAGTTATCGTGTTGAAGGCATACATAGCACTAGGGTCATAGTGCTTGTAACGATACCTTTGAGCTACTAGGGCGGTAACTCATTGTAATTCAGCCTTTACCTCTGCATGCGGGGCTCTGCGGAGGCGGACTTTTTATTTCCCTAGCTACTCGTGGGATTCATTATGAACTATAACTATCAATACAACAGACCAAATACATCTTATCAGGGAGCCTCATGGGCAAACCAGAATAACTCTTACGGACAGGGAGCTTCACAAGCAAACCGCCGAATGGACCATCAATACAATTCATCAAATTGGAGATATCAGCCAAAAAGACTTCAAAATAAGGTGTCAAGGCTACCTAAGTATCTGCGGCAGGGCAAGTCTAATCAACAAGGAGGGACCAAAAACTCTAAAGGTAACACTCAAACTAACAAGCAACCTGTGGAACAAAAAAAACAAGACAAAGATAAACAAGACAAAGAGAAACAAGCTGTCGGAACTTTCATGATGGTTGTTAATAGCCAGTATCCTGTGAAACTTATGTCAACTGAGCAAATGGACAGTTTGCAGTCTGAAATTCTCAGCTCTATAGACAATATAGAAGTGGGAGCATTTCGACCTCAATTTTGTGAATGTTTCAAAAAGAAAGGTGCCCTAGTGATCGACTGCCATAACCAAGAGAGCATAGATTGGCTGAAAAATTCTGTACAAACTCTTGCACCGTGGGAAGGTGCTCAGTTTAGAGTAATTCAGCCTGGAAAGGCAACGATACAAATGATTGTTATCCACAGTCGGTATCCCTGGGAAGTATTGGATTTCGAACAGATAGATGCTCTGAAAGGTGAGATAATCAAGGCTGTTGAAGAACTACCTAAGGATGATTTTGTTCCACAGTTCATAAACTGTTACAGGCAAAGAGGCACTCTTGTGGTGGATTGTAATGACCAAGAAAGTGCAGACTGGCTGAAAAATTCCGTTCCTTCTCTGCTGGTGTCTTGGGAAGGACCTGAAATTCTTGTTACTGAACCTGAACAAGTACCATCCCTGAAGTATTTACAGCTATGCATTCCTGATCCTGTTGAGGATCCTGAGCGTATACTGTTACGTCTTCAGCATCAAAATAAAGGAATCAGTGCAAAAGATTGGCATTATGTCAGGATGAAAAGAGAAACAAATGTTACTAATTTCTTCGTAGCTGTGAGTGATGATGTTGTGAACTTCCTCAAAGAATTAAATTTTAAGCTTTTCTTGAATTTTGGTAAGGTAACTATAAAAAATATGGGGAAATTTAGACCTATACTTGCTAGAGAGCCGAAATCTAAGGAAACTGAGGATTCTCCTAAACAAGAAGATGAGGATAACGATCTAATAAAACTAGATTTAGCCACAGGCGAATTGACAGACAACATAACAGAAGTAGATGATAGTTCAGAAAAAACAACAGAACAGTGATACTTTATTTTATCATTCAGACTTGCTGAAGTCAAAATCAATGTTACTAATCATCCTAGCTTGATTATTTAATTTTCAGTCCAAGATTGTGAAAATCAATCCAGAAGCAATCTATAAACTGTTGCCCTGCTAGGTATGAACTTAAATAATTCAATTGCATTTCCCAGAAAGATTCCTATTCTCGAAGCATTGTTGGTGTTTACATAAAAATCAACTAATATCACTTCAGAATGGCTATAAATGAGATGAAGTACTTTAATTAAATTAACTTTGTTATTACTTGAACCTAATAATTGTTAGATAATCAATATTTCTACAGTGGATATTCAGTTTACAGAGTTGTAAGTAGAAATGAGACAATAAGGAATATAAGCAAACCAGTTAAATAATTTAGGTTTTCACTTCAACACTTGGAAGTAAGTGCAGTTTTTGATTAAGTAACTTTTTATAAATTATACACAAACATATTATGCAAATACCTAATAAAATTTCAGAATCAGTTTATTTGAAAGGCAGGTCTACTGCGGTTTTTGCTTTAATTCATTACTGTATGTTTTGATTTGATTTAACGTTTAATTTTTTTTGTTGTTTGTTCAGATTTTTTTTTCAAAACTTTATAAAAATAGTTTTTTCAATATTGCAAAATTCATTCATCAAAGTGTTAGTACAGTATATTTCTCATTTCCTCTCAAAACAATGTAATGAGATAAAAAAACAGGGTAACAATAATTCAAAATATTTTTTATTTTAATGTAAAATAGTGTTTGTCAGTTCTTGAATATACAAATTTCAAAAACTATTTAGAGGAGTAAACCTCAATAATAAATCCCCAATGCCACGATGTGAGTCATCGTGTCTAGGGCATGAATGGTACTGGGGTCACAGTGCATATAACGATACCTGTGGGATATATGGGCGATATCCTGCTGAAACTCTGCCCTCACCCCTGTATGCGGGGCTCTGCGGGGGCGACATTTTATTTCCCTAGCTATTCGTGGGATGAAATATGGAACAAAAAAATTTTAATCAATCAAATACAATGTATCGCAGTGCTATGAGCACTTCTCGTATGGGATATGAAAAACTTCCGCCTGGGGGATCACGGTCTTTTCAAAGTCAATATGGCCAAAGAGTAATGGATAATAGAAGAGACTTCCAAACAAATAAAAATCAGCATGTATCTAATTATTCAGTTAGTTACCAAAAAGATATGAATCAAAGACAGGCTAAGGATCTTCCAAGTAGTTTGAGATCTTTTGATAGATTAGCAATGGTGGAGTATCCTGTGGACATCTATCCAAAATCGACACTGGAAGATAAAAGAATTAACTATTCGAGACAAACAGAATCACAATCAAGGAAAGATAGTCGTAGTAGTGTACAGAACCTTGACTCTATCAGAAATTATCAAACTGATAATTTGAGGTCACCTATGTCTAGTTCAAGGAATGCATATCAGAGGAACTCTATTATTTCTAATTTTGATTCAGAGATCAATTACCGTAGACCATCTCCTGAACCAGATGAACGGTTAGATTATAGAACATCAAGAAATGAAAGATCTCCAGATAGAAGTTTCAGAATGGACAGTCGAGGAGGTATATGGAGAAGTTCTCCAGAGAGATACCCGGATAATATCAATAGTAACAGTTTATTTTCTCAAGCTGAAAATATTCCTAGCTTATTTGATACCAATTTAAGAATGCAACTGGTACCTGCGAGTTCAGCAGGTCAAGGAATGTATACAAGAAGATCAAACACCACTACATCAAACTTGACTGAGGCTGAACGCAGTTTAGGATATAATACAGCTGCATCTTCTGGTTTAACAGAAGCTGAACGAAGTTTGAGATTCAGGCCTCCCCTAAATCATGACAGAGATAGAAATGGCAGAGGTAGGCCTAATACATCTATCGGAAACCAAACTACAAGACCACTTATTCCATCGTTGGGTAGAAATAGGTTTGAACACCCTGGTACAAACTTAAGAGAAGGGTCTAAAAATATGGGTACATTTACAAGACCGATCAGTGTACCAACATGGTCGCAGAATCGTAAAAGAAAAGGAAATGTTCCCTTCCAAGAAAGAAATGAAAATAAGAAAAGACCAAAGTTTGAACCACCTCAAGCATCTCTACAACATGCTGCTGAGGTAATCAAAGTGTTAATGGATATGAAGCCTACTGCAGTGCTTTCTGGCACAACACTTGCAACAGGACAAATTTCAGGAGCTAGTCTAACTCAACCTGGTGTAACACCTGCAACACCTGCAAAAAGGAAAAAGAAAAAGAAGTCGAAAAAAAAACCCAAAGCAGTGGAATCTAATCCTCAACCACAACCAAAAGTACAACCACAAGAACTGAACCTGAAAGATCTTTCGGCAATAGTCCCCAAAAATTTCCCCTTGCGGAAGATGACTGTTGAACAAACAACTTTGCTGAGAAACGCCCTTGTACAGGAAATTGAAAAAATGAATGATAAAAGCCTTATGCCAGATTTTGTGAGTTGTTATAGACGTAGAGGATCTCTAATGGTACTTTGCAACAATGATACTGGTGCAGAGTGGTTGAAGAAGGTGGTGGAAACACTTGAGCCTTGGGATGGGGCCAGTTTCAAGGTTATTCAGCAAGGTCCACTAAGCTTCACTTGGACAGCAATTGTTGCCAACGAGTTTCCCAAAAAGCATATGACTCCTGAACAGTTAACCGCTCTTGATACAGCTCTCACAAATAAAATGGATGAGCTTCCCGAAGATAAAAAACCTCAGTTTGTTGACTGCTATTATAGAAGAGGGACACTTATGGTTGCTTACAGTAAACAAAAAGACTATGAGTGGCTTAAAGAAGCTTTAAATGGCGTAGAGCCTTGGGAAGGAGCCCAGCTACGACTTTTGGATATTGACGATGTACCTACCTATAATAAAATTGAACTGTGGGTTCCATTTTCCCCCAGTGAGTTTGACAAGGTGTTGGCAAGACTTGACCGTCAGAATCAGGGCCTTAATACAGCTGATTGGTTTGTGCTTCGGCGAAGGGGAAAAGAAGGTGGGCATAATTTGGTGGTGTCTGTGGGGGATGAGGTAATAGAAGCGTTGGAAAAGATTGATTACAAACCATTCTTGAATTTCAATAGAATAACTGTGGTGAATTCAGGAAAAGTGAAAAAAATCCCTTTTACTGTAAGTGAGTATGAGGAGGATTTGAAAAATTTGAAGAAAGTGAAGACTCTTGTAATCGAACAGCCGAAGGTAATTGAAACTCCTGGAGCACAAACTAAGGAAGCTGAAGGTGATGTTTTGAAATGAAAGTCTGTTAGTTGGTTTACTTCCATTCAATTTAAAAACGTCTGAGTAGTCCTTGTTTATTTCAAGTTTCAGTTGAAATATCCCCAGTCTATATAGTATACCCCAAGGTTTCTTAAAAGGTTGAATATTTAATTCATAACGGATTCGATTTTTCAAACATGGCTTGTTTCTTCAGTTGAAATATTTTGAATGTTTCTAGTGGCTATATTGGTTTGAAAATTATACACAGGGGGAAGTGTGAGTAAATTCTATATGATATTGGGATTTTCTTTGTAAACAACTGAAAGGTCTTCGAAGTAGTCCTATAAAAATAAATTGAAATTCAATGGTTATAATGAGTTTATGAAGGAAGTTGTACCTTATATTTAGAGAAAAATGTGTTCTTAATCGTTATTCAGCTCAAAATCATTCAAATGTACACTTGAGTCGTGGATTATTTCAATCTAGGTGATATCACTAGTCAGACCTTCATTTTAGACATGACAGTTCAGAGGAGTAAACCTCGTTAATTAATCCCTAATGCCAAAGTGTAAGTAATCGTGCTGAAGGCATGGATGGCACTAGGTTACAGTGTCCTAAACGATACCCTTGGGAAACTGAGCAACCTCCCAATGAAATTCTGCTTTACTCCTGTACAAGGCTCTGCAGGGGTTGACGATGTTTCCTCAGCACTCGTGGGATAAATAATGAATGAACTAACTAAACTTGAAAAGCTTGATTTGACTGGTTCGGAGGCTTTGAAGAAGGCTCAAAACGAATCTGCTGACGTAGTGAACCAATCATCACATCCAGATGTAGGCACAACAGATGGTATGTTGCCTTTTGTTAATTATAACGAGGGTAAAAGACTGTCTGGTGCTCAGAAACGAAAACTTAAGAAGGAACGTATGAAAATTCAGGAAGATGGTGTACAATCCCAAAACCAGCTGACAACCAAAACTAAGGTGTCTTACGAATTCACAAAGAATCGTCAGAATTTATCTCGCAAAGATGCCTTACAAAAACAGGCTGCTGCAATAGTCGTCCCCGTAGGCTTTCCAAGTGTTAAACTTACTAAACCTCAGACCGAGCTTGTGCGCACTTCCCTTACACAGGCAATAGACAAAGCATGTGCGAATGGTTCTCATCCCCAGTTCCTTGAATGTAAGAAAATCAGCGGAGCTCTGATGATATCATGTAATAACCAATCTAGTTTGGAATGGTTGAAGATTGCAATTTCAAATATGACTTTTGAAGACCTTCAACTAAGTATAATAGATCCCAAAGACTTACCTGTCTACACCAAGCTTATATTGTGGGTCCCAGGTTCGGAAGACCCAACGAAAATTTTGGAAAAACTCAAAACTCAAAATGTGGGCCTGGAAACAGATGAATGGCATTTGATCAACACAAAATTTGGAAGAGATGGTCAAACCTTGGTTGTGTCTGTGGATGAGAAAACTATGGATGTTCTACGGAAAGTAGATTTTCGTCTTTTCTTCAATTTAGGTAGAGTGAAACTAACTACTCTGACAAAGTTGAAAATGGAACAAAGCTAAAGTCATCTAAATGCAGCAGATTTGATGAAGTAGCTACAGTTGCTCTTGGCCAGAGTATTCCTGAGATTAAGCCATTGAGGTATAAAAAAGAGTTGAAACTTGCTTCTGTTATTCGATATTTCATAATTGGAGCAGAATTGCAGCCAAAGCATAAACCTTGAAGTAATTTTGGCAATTTGAACTGTCTACGTGTGTCTTCCGTGAAAACACTTATGGATGGTTCAACCACTTCCTGTCACATATTTTTTGTAGATAGGCTTACTAATTTGGCCTTAATCTGTTGATTGGCAAAAGCAAGTTTCGATTTTATTTAAGAATACAAGAAGACGGTATGTTCTTTTTTGTGTTTCTTTTTTATGCCACAATATTTTCAGGTAGCAGTGGTAATTGATCTACTTTTTGTAGGGTTCTGCAGCAAGAATACTGACTGCAGAAGTCTTTGCTTGGATGCTATAGACACCGGTCAGTATTTTGACTACCAATTGCGTTTTAAACGCATTTTCTTTCAAAAATGAGTATTTCATTTTGATTTGCTTGTTATTACAAGAAAAATAACAAGTCAGGAAACAACAGTTAGCTAGCTATAAGATTAGGGAGGATGAAGAAACAACCAGTAAGAGATGAGGTAAGTGAAAAAAGAAAATATTTCAATTTGCCGGTTTCTGGGGATAGTTGATTTGTAAGCTGAAATCGAAACTAAAACTATTTGTTATTATTTGCCATTCAATTGAGGAGGGATTCAACTAGAAGACAATGCTGAGGACAAAATAGGTGAATATCAGATGGAACACTCGATTTGATTAGCTTTGATGATATCAAAGTTAGCATGTCATTGTTCCGTTCTTGATATTTATGTCTTAATTCAGTTCAGGATTGTGATCTGTAAACATGTGGAACACTGTAGGAATGGAAAGTTTTTATGATGGTTGGGTATCCCTGTTTTCGAGCTCAGATAACACAATGTAAAAGTCTTCGTTTTCATCAAAAATGCCGTCCATGGTCTGTAATTCTTGGCTTGATATAGCTAAGAGAAGGTGGTGAGGTTGTCAACTACTTCAAAGCAGTAGGTTTGACATTGAACTGCTCTCCTTGGAGGAAACACAAGAGGCTTAGTGAGGCCTGAGAGCAGTAGAGCTGTGCCTACCTTACTTTACAGATCTGGGCACCCTATCTATGGATTTTTGATGAAAGCTTGATGGTCAGGATATTTAGTAGTTTAGTAATTATTGCCCTAAAAACTGGTAAAAGCCAAAACAAGGAAACCTGCTCAGAAATTTTTGGAAACTGGTTAATTTGAAGTGAATTTTTGTTTGATGGGGGACAAACCTTGTTGAATCATTAGTAATATTGACTATTAAGATTGGGTATGCCTATCTCAGTTTTCTCATACACAGTCTTACATTGCATTAAGTAAGGGTGTGAAACTACCTTTTTTCTGCCTTTGGAAAAAAGTTATGAAATTTCAACTTTAGGCTAAACACACTTAGACATCAACTACCAAATAAAATATGAAATATAAATTGTTTTTTGAATTCATTCAGAGAACCACTACAATCGTTCAACTTTTGTTTATGAAAACCTTTGAATGTATTTGTCTTTTCATATAAATAATATTTTGATTCTAGTGATGTCTTCATGTAGAATTCAAACGATGGCAAAGCATATTTAAGATGTCATCACTAAATATTGCTAGATACTCGGTACAGTGAATATATAAAATCATATTTAAATAGCTCAGCAATTTGAATTGGTACTATTGATGGTGTACAACTGTAATATTAGATTCGTTTTCGATGATTAATACTCATTCGTTAATTCGTTTTGAATATTCCTCAGAAGCATAACCAAAGAATATATCAAGTTAATCCAAACTGGTTAATTTGATAATGGTGCTGCATCAGGTATACCTTTTCTTAATATCAGAATGCTCATTTTGTAAGTTGAAAATTTAAAGTTATCTTGTGAACAATAATCAGGATAATATTGGTTCACATCGTACTTTTAGTCATAAGTATTTTGAATCTTTACAAAGTAAGCATTATATGTTATTGATTCGTTAAGGTTTGTTATGTTTCACTTCATCGGTAAACAAAATGACCTGTTTTTAATAAATTTACCATTTTTACAGATGAAAATTACAAATGAGTAAACCACGATCAAAAAGAGAACCAAAGGGTGGACCATTAACGATACAGTAGATGGAAATTGTTGCAAAGCACTCACCTCAGTTTTTAATACCAATGACTCTCATGGTCAACGAAAATGATTCTTCCACAATCGGTAAGCTATTTATAACAGTTTAACAATTAATTTTTCTTATGATATTCAACCAATTGGAACGTCCAATTGAGTTAAGTTACCTCGTATAATTTCGATTATATTTGTACATACAAAGAGTAATTTAACCAATTAGAAATTTAGAGTTATTTGAGTTTCCATAGTAACCAATTCATATTGTGACACAAACAAAGCTTGTTGTAAAGTTTTGACGTTTATCTTATCATTGTTTCACTCAAAAAATAATCGGATCAAATACAATTCGTACTTCAAAATATTTTAGGGTTATACATCTCAAACTTCCTGCTGAATTACAAATCGTGTCTCTCGCACTCATTCAGCTTATGAATAAAATAATAGGCGATATCTACGTAGTCTTTGGAGATAAGAGCATCAAACTTGGTATTGTTGGATTCCTTATGATCATACCTAACCGATCATATAATGAAATATAGTGTCCTATTTAAAAAAATAAACTTCCAAGTCGCTACGCTTTTTTGAGACACTCTGTATAAATGAAACTTGAACCATTAAAGATACCGAATGAAACCCTACATCTGCATTAAATATTTTTTGGTAATATGTAAAATAAAGAAGTTGCGGGGGACTTTGGTCCTCACTGTTTATTTCAAGTCAGTTGAATTATTGATTATTCATTAATATTAGTTGTACATGCATTCAAACTGAAGTAGGAAAAGATTAAATTAATTATAGTATTATAGTGATAAACTTAGTGTCAAAATAAATTTGAAAAATATTAGTTATAAACAACGCTAATTTTTATGAACTGAATCTTACTAAATATGCAAATTGAGATTATTCAGTATGAATTTATTTATTTGTATGTAACAAAACATAAAATTGAATACATTTTTAGAAAAACCGCTCAAGAATATCCAGGAAGAATACAGAGTACAGTAAAGTCATACCAAGAAAAATAGTGGATGACTGACGTCATTTTAGCTTATATGCACACAGGCAACCAAATAAAAAAATGTACATACATGTCAAGCTATTTCCTGTAGAAACAAATGGAAATGGGGCATATGATGTGTTTACAATTATTGCAGATGAAATATAATGACTCGTGAATCGTGATATCTTGGTACAGTCTAAAAACCAATTTCGAAAATGTTTGCCAAAAATTACATTGAAACGTCCTAGAGTTGATACTGGAAATGGATTCATCAGAGCGGAAAAGTGGAGTACAGTGAGGAGTTTTGCTGGAGATTTCTAAAGTAGAAATATTTGTAACTTTCCCTGGTACTCATACTGGTCTACGGCAACGATATTTCACCAAGGTTTCTTGATCTAAAAATTACATTGAAATGTCCTAGAGTTGATACTGGAAATGGATTCATCAGAGCGGAAAAGTGGAGTACAGTGAGGAGTTTTGCTGGAGATTTCTAAAGCAGAAATATTTTGTAACTTTCCCTGGTACTCGTACTGGTCTACGGCAACGAATTTCACCAATGTTTCTTGATCTCATCTCTGCTGGAATTACTTTAGGTTAGGTAATTTATTTTGACAATTAATTGTAATGTTTCTTGACTTGTAGGTATTTTTAAATTTATATTTTTTTAAGGCTCATCTATAATATATTTGTAATATATTTGTAATATATTTGATCAAAATACATTTTTCTATGTAAATAGTTTTAAACCATAGGCACTTCAGGATATGTTTGTAATTATTGTGACTACTTACTGATATTCGACATAGAGTAATATTTTCGAGGATCTGTAACTTATTCAGTAATGATGATCTAATGCTCTGCTGTATCAACCCAGTTAAAATATTGGGCATTCAAAGAACCAAATTAAGTTGATTCACCAGAGTTTTTGAAAGTCTTGCTGTTGAAGTGTTTTAAACTTTCCTTTAAGCTTTCCTTAAACATTGTATTGGTAAACTAAGTATGTGTAATTTTTTTAGTGTACTTCTGTAAATAAAATAGGTTATAAATTTTATTTGTTGTTTTCCTATGGGTAGCCAAGGAGGGGTATCAAACATAACACCAGCGGAGTTTGCCGGAGAGTAACAATGAAAAGAGAATAATTTGGAAAAAATTTATAAATACTCTCTGATTATTCTACTAGGTAGATTGAGTACTGCAGATAAATTGGCTAAGGCTTTCGCGGCCGAAATTTTCACTATCACTATTTTGAATCGGGTTTGAAGGCCGTCGTGGTTTGGAATACTTTCCTAACGTTTCGCTAGCGCGAGTGGCTAGCTTCTTCAGAGGTCTGTTCATCTTCGTTCTACTCCGATGACTGAGCTAGGTCTGACTCAAGTCATATTTATGGGTCGTAAGGTAGTTCTGGGTATTAATTACCTGGGTCGCATTTGCACTTGTTATTGTGGTAGTCGAAAACATCTCCTTATTACCTGCTGTCGTTAATTCGTTACTTGTCCTTTCCCTCGCATTTCTCAGAATTGGGGACCATATGCGGTTGATATTCAGGGTTACTTCCTTTCTGTTGAAATTCTCCGTATGTTTGTGGATTTCTATTGCTTCTCGTACGAGACGGCTGTGATGCCCTTGGTTGGGGGCAAGGAGTTTTACGTCGTCAAACCGTATCCTATGTTCCCCATCACTGAGTGCGTGCTCCGCTACTGCCGATTTGTCTATTTGACCTAATCTACAGTTTCGCTGATGTTCCTTCAGTCTGGTTCCTATGGATCTTTTCGTGGTTCCGATATACACTTTTCCGCAAGTACACGGTATACGATATACCCCCGCGGCCGATAGCGGGTCCCTTTTGTCCTTTGCTGACCTAAGGCTTTGCTGTATTTTCTTAGTGTTTCCAATTTCCAAAATCTCGACCATTGAATTAAACGATTACATATCTTTCTTGTAAAGTATTGGATACTGGGCCCATAACCTTTTCAGTTTAGCAACAGAATACTCAGAGATACTAATTAATGGAGGCGTGTACATCATAATATTTTCATTACTTCATTGCTCATTTTTTTTCGAACATTAGACGACTTGGTCATTACATATTCACGATTGAAAACGTTTACATGAATAATTTACGCCAATCAAAATAGGCCAATCGTATATCGTGTCCCTTCAATAATTTTATCTCACTTTTTCTATCGACAATAGAATTCTATGGTACACAGAATACCACCCCTAGCCCCTAAAACTTTTTTGATTATTTGTCATTACAAGTAATTATTCATTAGGTGTACAAAAAATGACTAGTTGTTTACCCTCGAGAAAATAAATATATACTTGAAAAAGAAAATTGTATTGACAAGTTCTATATGACAAATTGTATCAGTCATTTCTAAAACCTTATAAACAAAATACACAGGATGTAACTTTGGGTGATGCCGACTTGGTAACTTCTCAACAAAAATTAGGTCAAGTCCATGAAAAAAATGTTATTGGTTGAAACTGTCCTGGCTAACGATTAGGTCAAGTCCATGAAAAAAATGTTATTGGTTGAAACTGTCCTGGCTAACGAGAAAGAAGGCACACAACTACATCCAGAAAAATGTTCTGCTTTCCATAATGGTATTCCTGGGGTGGGACTCCCTGTAATCCACTTATTCGGATCTTTTGGTATAAACACGATCATTACCTTATGTAGGAATTCCTAAAAAAATTACAGATAACATCGAAAGCTCTTAATTTTATTCTCCTATTACCTCATTTCATAAACATTGTGAATGATATTATCGAATGTTCAGTACACAACAGGTTCATTATTGAATCTGAAAACATCATCAAAATAAAGTAAGGAATATGAATTTTATTCATTTGAGATAGTTGAACTGTGGAAGCAAAACATTCCAAGCATTACATTTTTTCAAATACAAATCAGATTCAGGTATAAAAAGGCCTTTGTGGAAGTCGAAACTGAAAAGTATAAGGTGTTCCAAGGTCAGTAAATTTCTGAAATTACTTATCACAGAAAAAGTTGGTAGAAACTTCAATACACGAAATACGATAAAGTACATTTGTCAATATACAGGAGGTTCGTCCCTGAAATGCATTTATCAATATATGTAAAACTATACTACACAATATACACCACAATAAATCAACTTCATTAACAGTTATTTGAAGGAACAGTTAAACAACTCCGTTTTTATACTGTTTTTCGTGATTTATTGAAATAAAATTTTCCCAAAACAATTCATCTTGCGGCAACAATACTGAACAATCATAGCTGTCGTGACAGAAATTGAAGTTACGGACGCTACTAGATGAAGTCTGGTTTTGTGGAACAGGCATTTTATCGCGATAAAAAAGGATGCACCGTTTTTATTGCTGTTGGAATGACTGAGACGTCATATTCAAATGGGTGTCTTTCTACAGAAGTTGATTTAACACTGTTAAAAACATATTTTAATGAATTCTTCACAAACTTAAATGTAAGTGTTTTTGAATCAAGTTTGCAGTGAGAATAAAACAAAAAACAAAATGACCTCGATAAAATGCAAAAATGTAGAGTTTTTCTTTAGAGATATGCAAAAACGAAATTATTTTCATTCTTAAATTTCTCATCGCGTTTCTCATCGAGTTTCAGAAATGGATAAATCCAAGAATGGCCTAATCTTGAAACAAAAACTATTCTCAAACACGTCGTTTCAATTTGCAATAAGATCCTCCATGAAAGTGGGGCAGTGTATAAGCTACTTTCCCATTGAATTGGGGAGTGGAAATGGGACCCATCAACTTGAATTCAGATGGTTCTACTGGAGAACAGGGTACTGCCTGATAACTTTCATCTTGTATTTTATAGAATTAGTTTGTTGCACTGCAATGGCATTCAAGGTGGGGTTCAACTACTTAAATATAGGTGAGTACAATTGAAGTGTCGATACTTTTGATGAAGTTGAAATAAATATATATACAGTGTGTGGCTCACATTTCATGGAAGCACCCCCTTAACTTCCGTAATTATTGGGGTAGAATGATGAAACTCTCAGGACGGATGAAAATTGTGAAAACGTATCTACCGGCTCAATGTTGTCTGTCTATACTACCCGCCGCGTCTATATATGTTTAATTGTTAGAGTTGCCTAGGAGGTTATACCAATATATTCAATACTGATGAAGGTTATCAGAATAGTATATTACGTAACAAGTGTTGTAAAATGCATATACGCTCGAATGGAAAAATTTCATTCCATGATTGCGTAATTGCTTTACAACACGCATTACTTACCATACTTTACCTACGGCCAAATACAGTGTGCCGTTTTCGAGATCCAAAAATTCATATTATTATTATTAGTAAAATGGCCTTTTTTCAGAAAAGACGCCTATATAGATGAACTTAAGTAGCAATACCTCATCATAATAATAAATTTGATACAAAAAGGTGAAGCCGTTTTCAAGATCCAAAAAAGACGCCTATATAGATAAACTTGACACGCAAAACTTCTAAATACAAAATTGAATCCAAATCATTAGAGCCGTTTCAGAGAAAAATTCATATTATTAATATTAATATTAAGAGTAAAATCACATTTTTTTATGCAAAGCGCCTATATAGATGAACTTAAGTAGACCTTATCTAAATACAAAATTTAATCCAAATAGTTGAAGCCGTTTTCGAGATCCAAAAATTATCATTATTATTATTTTTATTATCAGTAAAATCGTGTTTTTTTTCAAGAAAGACATATATAAATAAACTTAAAAAGCAAAACTCTATCTACTTACAAAATTTCTCCCAAATCGATAGAGCCGTTTCCGAGATATATCAAACTGTACGTTTTGTTTACGAAAACTGTGCGATTTGTTTACCGTGCCTAAAGAGCTAATAACAGAGGCTGTGAGTCGTGTGTTTTTGCCTATTTTCTGCACTAGAGTTAGGGTGGATTTATGCAGCACAAATTCACACTGTACCTACTCAAACTTCAACTAAGGAAAAATTAAACTTTGGTTTGTATGGCATTTATACGAAAAAATTAAGACAAATTACGCATGCGTGATATGTGTTTGGTATAGATCATTTGAGTGAAATTTTCAAGCTGTGTGCACGTATCGAATATAATTGAATGAAGCAAAATTTGTATTTCGTGCAGAAATATATTTATAAAATCGTAGCAGAGCGCTTTCGACTAAAAAGTCATCAATTGTTTAAATGAATTAATTTCACAAGGTGTACAGACCTCGGTACAAACAGCTTCTGCTGCTTGTTTGTTTTTTTTTTTCAGTGTTTATTTGCTGAATGTATGTATATACGCAACTTTGGTTTTATGGTACTTATAGATGAACAAATATATACCTACTGTACTTATATGAATTGGTTGATAAACATTATTATTATTATTATTTCAGTAAAATTCGCGGGTAACCTTTCGACGTTGGTGCAGTTCATTTTGTTTTTCAAGTTGGCATACCATTGGCCAACATTTTCAAAGAAATGGAGTGAAGTGGATGTCAGTATGAAGAATTATAAGGTGCCCACCAATTTACGCCTGAAATTGAACTTTTTAACTACACTTTTCATGCTTCTGGGATCAGGTGAGCAATTAATAGAATATATTCTCAGTTTTAGAGTCAATGCATTAAAATTGCATTAAATCAAGGTCAGAATTGATGTTTTGTTGAAATTCAATCAAATATTTTGATTTAAATAGGACTGAAGAATCATCAGCATACAAACAAGTGAAAGAATTTTGCAAAATAGACGGCAACTCATTGATATAGGTACATAATAAAGAGGATCGGCTCTAAGACTGATCCTTGGGAACACCTATGTCATTAATTAACCGATTAGAAAAAAAAAGTTTCGTTACAATTCTCATTCGAATATTGTATTTATACTGTCTGCGTAGGATTTGAAAGATATGATACGAACCATTCATGCAAAATACCTCTAGTTCCAATCTTGTACAGTTTATCCAGAAGATTTCCGTGTTGTACACAGTCCCGACTGAGGTCACAAAAGATACCAGTGGGGTTCTCGCTCAGATCATGGTATTTATTGATCTGAGGGGCAACCCATAACTTGGGGGCACTTGAGGACTTGGGAGTAACTGCCAACATTCCAGAGTTGCAAAGGGTAGATTTTGAGGAACGAACCCCCATATGTTTACCGCCTCAACAACATGAGGATCTTACTGAAATGGTTAGCAGGATTGTTTCCAGAGTGCAGCACAATAATCAGAATCAAATACCTAACCAGTCGTATTTCAAGCAAAATTTTATAATCAGAATCAAATACCTAAACAGTCGTATTTCAAGCAAAATTTTCAAACTCATAATTATATACCTACCTAGTTCAGAAAAAGATTTTGTAAGACCAGGTGGCAATCCAAACTTTGGTTAGAAATATGGGTTTTTCCCTCATAGAATTTAGTAAATTAATGCCATCTTTTGGATCTGAAACTGATAACATTCAGCCACCAGATTTCCTCCAGTTTTTGGAAAGAGATATCGACTTAGACAGGACAGCATTTAGTATAATTAAAATTATCTTGAATGGCTGTTTCAAAAGTTCTGCAAAACTGTGGTGGAATATGTCTTTTCTGATCAGTGTAATACAGTTTGAAATAGCATTTTTGGATCATTTTTGGCGCCTCATTCAACAAACTTCACGCTCATACAAAAAAGTCCAACTTTACGAACTTGTATCATAAATAGCTATTTCAATCCAAGAAATTATGAAAATAAAAAGAGTCCAAATATTTTCTGTTTTGGAAGTTGATGAAATTTCGTTACCGGGAAACGAGTTCGAGTCCCCCCATTGAGTTCGAATGTGGGGACAATTTTAATAAAAAGCTCCAATGAATATAGCCAATAATCCATTGGAGGAATTGTTAGAGTGTGATTTTGACCACACTCTCTCGGACAACAGATCAGCTATCATAATGATACATTTTTATGGATATAGTTATCCCCCCAGGTAGCACCTCATGTTGGCTGAATCTTGTTTTCATATTGGGCCAATATGGATATATTGTAAATGTAAAAATAATATTGAACCAATATGGGTTCATATTGGAAAAACAATATTTCATTAATAATATTGGTGGAATATCGACTCAACCTGTTTGTTTCATAAAATATTGGGTCAATATTGGTTCAGTAATTTTCACCAATATCGCTAGAGCGATATTGCCTACATATTGTTTCTAGCATCTAGCTCCAATATTACGATTTCAATATTACTCTCATATCGATTTTAGAGATAAAAAACAATATTGTATATTGTATAAGTTTGATAGCACATTGGCGGAAAATTATTTAATCCATATTCTAAAAAGTATATTGACCCTATATTGATTGAGATTGTTACGAAAATCTCACGCCAATATTTAAAAGACTGATACAATACAATATTACAAAAAACATTTATCACTAGGGTTGAAATATTGGCCGAATATTCAATAAACAATATTGAAATGAACCATGATTAAACTTGGGTGAGAAACCGCTGGTGGCCCCAGATATGTCACAACAGCTGAATCATAGAAACATATATTAAATAAGGCTTCTAACAATGCGTTTACAAGTCAATCTACTCAGTGGTTAATTGAAGTAGAAACGAAATTGTAGAATTTTTAAATTATTCGACATTTGCTGGAAATATTTCATCAATGTTTCCAAGGCAACGCATATTCACTTTGAATATTTTACCAATATATGCAAATGATATTGTCCGCCCTAGTTGGTAGTGGGGTACCATATCCGTTATTTCACAGGAGGTTTGGTCACAATTACAGGATCTCCATGGCGAAATAGCCCAATTCAATGCACCGGGTGTGCGTGTGGTCGGGGCATTTAAATCAAAATTCAAAAAAGTGTCTTGGTAATTCCAACTCCGATTCAAGTTACAAAATTTGGAATTTGTGCATGAATTTTTAGTCATTGCAGGATATGTTTCATGAGTGGGAAACATTAGAACCTTTAAATATTAGGGCAGTTTCTAGTAGGCATTTCCATAACTTACAAAGAAAATTGATTCCGGAAATACAGGGTGGCTTAGGTTGAGCAAACCCTAAGCTTGCTTCAAACCAAAATAAAACAAATCTCTCTACAATGCAAAATGAACCCAAAACAAATTCCTTCTTACAAAATAAGGATAAATTCTCAGGGTTTCTGGAAGATTCTCAACTGCCTGAAAAAAGCAACTTTATAAGAGTTTTTGAATATTTTTCAGATATTTTCAGTGATAAACCAGGGTTAACTAAAGAATATGTTCATTCTATCAAATTACGAGACTATTCAGCGTTTTTTGTCAAACCCTACCCTATCCCTATAGCTCACCGAGCTGCTGTGGATAAGGCTATTTCAGAGATGGAAATTTGGGGAGTAATCAAACGTTGCTCTTCACCCTACATTTTACCCCTAATGACTACATTGAAGAAAGATGGGACAGTACGGGTTTGCCTAGATGCTCGTGAATTGAATTCCATTATGGGGAAATTGTAGCAGGAAAAACAGTGATGAGTTCACTTGATCTAACTCACGGGTGCTGGCAGATACCACTGCGGGAGAAAGATCAACAGTATACAGGGTTTATGGTGGGCACCAAAACTTATGAGTTTTGTGTTTTGCTTGGCAACGGCCGTTTCTTTCTTTTTCACGTTGCCGTAGTTTGATTTTGGGAAGGGATTTTGAAAGTTTTACGATAACTTATATCAATGACATCTTAGTGCTTAGCTCCTCTATAGTAGAACACTTGGTTCATCTGAAAAAAGTATTTGCCCAATTGCAAAAGACGGGTTACACTTTGAAACTGTCAACGTGTAGGTTTTTCAGAACCGAAATGTCCTACCTGGGATACATCACGAGTACCGGTGGCGTGCGTCTTTTTGGCCGGACTTGACAAATAAATATAGAATATTATTCATTGCAGATGTAATGCCCTGAACAAAACTTTAGCATAATCTCATCATTTACCGTTTTCGCAGTTGAAGCTGTTTTGCTATATGGCTATAGGTTTAAACACAGTTTCCACAACCAAACCAATATTTCTAGTGCATTTGAAGAGCACTGCATGCAGAATTTTCCACACATATTCCATTTTGTGAGGTATTCATTCTGGATGGGATTGGTGGTGCAGGTGTGACAGTGATTTTAGAAATATCATCAACGATTTTGAAGTTTGTTAATTTTCAGAAATTCCTCAATACTGCATTTGCCAATGTGTTCGTCGTGGTCATTGCGACTGCTGTCACCTACAGACTTGGACAAGTATCGGAAAGGATAAAAACCCTATCAAGAATGAAGGTAAAAATTATTTTGTAAATATCTTTAATTTGGCAGTTGATGTTGACACATTTCATGAAATTGAACCAACAATTTCTTCTATAAGACCGCTTTGGCCCCCCTAAACAGTTGTTTTTTCGGAGAATAACCTCAAGTCCAGGCCAGTGGCGTACCGAAGATTTTTTTTTGGGGGTGGTTATCAGTTCAATCAATGGTTCAATAGTTTCATAGAAAAAAAAACATTTTATTTTGAAAACACCCGGACTACAGGCTTACAGCTGCTAGCAACATGAAAATAAACTAAATATTAATTATAAAATAAAAAATGTCTTTAGTAACAACAAAAAATCCATATAACTAGGACAACGCTTTGACGGCTCGCGACAGCACGATAACCACCGATAGGAAACGACGCTTCCAGATCTAAGAAATGTCGTAAAGTATTCTATCGGTCGGATCTTGGGGGGGTTCTAACCCAACCCCCCCCCTAGGGCACGCCACTGGTCCAGGCCAGTTCGAGAATACAAAGTTGTGTGCATAATTAGATTCCGTAACCATCTTCACACTTATGAAAATTAATATTTTTGACAATGTTTTTGATCCAATAAAATTTTTTCAGGTGCATAACAAAACTCAATGGAATGTTGTGAGAAAAGACTACAATCGCTTAACAAAACTATGCCAGACAGTCAACTCACGAATATGGGCCATAATATTTGTGAGTTTATCGTATAACTTATATTTTGTAGTGCGTCAACTGTTCTTCATGGTGCAGCGAAAGGACGAAATCATGCAAATCATACACTATTATTTTTCTTTTGGGATTTTATTTGTCCGAATGACGGTTATGTGCATTTTTGGTGGGGCAGTATACGAAGAATGGAAAGACATCGGCCTAATCCTGAATTCGGTTGCCACATCTGCATACAATCAAGAGGTAACTAGATCCTTTCAGAATGCACAAATCATTTGGTTTAATCTAGAATATTACGAAATGTTGTTAACGTTAACCAATGATCAGTTGAAAATATATGGAAAATATAAAATCCTCATTTCTAGCCTTTATTAACACATATTCGTTTATACTGAAAATTCCATACGATGATTTCATTTTGTTCGTGGGGTTGCTCCGCTCGCTGACGCCCGTTTCGTAATATATTCCACTCAAAAAATTAACTATAATTGTGAATAGGAATAAAGCATACTACGGCATGAAGCGGGTATGGGATGAACTAGGCTTGGCAGTACAATTCTCGTCTTAGTTTGGAAGTAACAATTTCAGTTCAATGATAGTCCTCATGAAGACCATGACCATCACAGATACAATGGAATTATTTTGCGGTAAAAACATCCATAAAATCTCTATGAAGCTGTATAAGTCTACGAGGGCACACTTCTATGAAGATTCTCAGGTCTATTTTTAAATTTTTTGACAAAAGTTCAGAGCATATTAATAATTAATAATTATGCAATTAACTCATCCAATGTAACGGAGATACATGGAGAATAAGTACTTAGACGAGGTGGCTTTGAATCCCATTAAATGGTAAGTTTCTAAACCAAAAATCGTGTGACTACACACCTTCAAAAAATGTCCTATTTTGTGTGATGATGACTCTATCCTATGCGGATAAGAAATATCATTCTATTCCACTAAAATAGACCACACACACTATTGCTACCTCGATAAAAGACTTTACTCAGTGTTCTTCAACTAAAAAATGGAATCTTCCATGAGGAAACCAGAAATATTTTACAACTGATCTTCGAAATGTCAATTATGATCATCCTATACTTTCTCTTATAATGTATTTATTGAAAAATCTCCGCATTGTTCGATGTTTTGAGATCCTGACGCCATTATATGAGGTCCTATTTCCTAAAAATACTAACTTGTAATCCATAGAACGCAACTGAAGATCGTGTCTGTTGCCTATCATTCAGACTCATAACTAAGCTAGAAATCCGCGTGAAACCTCAGCTGATTCCACACAAAATAAATAATTACGAACAGAACATAACCAACAGTTGAAATATGAAATCTGATAAGGATGTTCGAAGTGTAATTGTAGCCGTAATCATACAATTTATGGCACCTTAGATCCCCGAATACAAACCATCTGTTCGAGTGTATTAACAAATAGTGTTGAAAGGTTGTCACCGATTGCTTGGGTGAACTTTGAATATTCCTTGCCTTGGATGAACATAGGCAGACTATACAAAACAACAAAGTAAGAAATATTCCAACCTCTATCCCATGACTCCTCCGAACCAGGATGCGGCTTCAGATTCTTAGTATGCCAATTTCCAATTGATATACTGCCCTTATAAAGGCCCGCCCAGTTAACTTATTGCTAAAACAGCTCCATCGGATAAAATATATTGTTTTTTCCATACATCGCCGACTTCATAGGCCCACAGAGGGCCGAAGCAAATTGTATTTGACTTTCGCTTCTTTATAGGCTTTACTCAGTCGTTTTTGCACCAACAATCTCAATTTGGCAAGGCCGGTCGACATTATTCTTGTATTTGGAATATCATCACCTGAATCTGGTATTTTAACCTAGAACTCATCTTCATAAATTATCATTTCCTGCCCAAAGTTAATAAAAACGAACTTTGTCCGGCGCTTTCATCTTTCATCCTAATATATCGTAAGTAACGAACATCATTACATTCAAATGCAATTTCTAGCTGTTCTAGGGGCAATGGTCTAGACAGTATATTACCTGGAACAACATGATCTTTACTTCGTCGATGTATATATGACTTCATAGTTATATTGCTGCATAAGCAAAACCCATTCCCCTAGTCGACCTTGAGGATCCTTGAGATTCTCTGTCCATGTTATTGAGAGACAGTCTATGACTACAAAAAACTTGTACCGTCCAAATAACACCGCAATTTATCAATAGCAAACAACACTGCTAAGCACTCGCGTTCGGTGCTGGAGTAATTTCGCTCCGCTCTATTAGGAGTTCGCGAAAAATTACATCACATGTTCCTGATCGTCTTACTTTTGGGTTAGCACGACACCGAGTCCTTAGGACAAAGCATCAGCTTTTACGTAAAATTAGTGGTTGAAATTTGAACAAGCTGATATAGGAGCTTTTATTAATGTGTCCTTGACTGCCTGAGGAGCAGCTTCACAATTATCGTCCCAATTGAATCTTTTCGCCTTCCTCAAAAGAGCTCTAAAGGGAGTTTCAAGACCTAAAAATTCTCCACGAATCGTCGGTACCAGGAAATTATTCGATCACTCGTATAACCTGTTACATTTTTCGGACTGGTCAGTTTCACGATTGCCTCCACCTTTCCTGAATCAACTGCAAACTGGTTCATAACTAAACCCAAAAAGTTCAATGCTGGTCGACAGAAAGAACATTTTTCTTTATTCAGGTTCAAGTTAGCAACCTTCAAACTTCCACAAGTTTTTCAAAAGTTGGAGTTGTGACAATAATATAGTCCAAAAACTTGAAACAATTAATAAGGTTCAAGGGCAGGACCAAGGATGTTATCAAGAAGTCTCTGGAATGTCGCTGGAGCGTTGTGGAGACCAAAAGGCATGCGCATTAATTGATACAACGGGATGGTATAATGAACGCTTTATATTGCCTTGACATCAGGTCCAACTGTACTTGCCAATAAGTAAGCAATTCCTTAAATTTGCTCAAAAATTAATATACCTCAAGTCAAACAATCAGAAACTGAGAAATTTGTAACCTTAACGTACTATAGAAAAAGTCCAGAGACTAATGCGGGATTATTTGAAAAAACAAAACAAAAACAATGTTGAAGTAACTGTTAAACCACATGCCTAGTAGTTGTCCATTTTCCATTTCATTACCAAAGATAGAATAGACTAAATGGAAAATTTGAAGTTTCAAGCTTGAGTGTTCAAAGTGTAACAGTGTTAATATACTACTATTTTACTTTTCGCATTGTTGTTTTACACACTGAAATGACAACTAAAAGATGGTACATTTCAGTTGTCAGAGTCCGAAAGTTCTACACGAAAGTGTTTTTACACACTGTTCATATATTTTTGCATTTTTCAGAAATACAGTATTTTGCGTCAAATATAACTCTGAAGTCATCATTTGATAGTACGACGACAATTCATTACATGGAACATTCAAATTAATGATGCGATTGCTACAATTTGGCAATATAATAACTGTCGAAGGAAAAACTTTGTATGATATACTTTCGTAAAGGGATTTTTTGTACTACCGCGTTTGTTGAACGCTCATACAAAACAGTCCTACTATTATACTGACAAACTGTAATAATTGTATCATTGAACTGAATGTTTTGTCATGAATTGTCGTCGTATTATCCAATGTTGATTTTTTACGCACTTGTAAAGTTTTGTGCCTCTGGATATCCAATGCCTTATACCATACCGGTGCCCCGTATAGGAGGGTGGACTGCACCACACCGTACAGCATCCTCCTCTTTATGCTGCTTGGACCCACTATGTTGGGCATCAGCCTTGCTATCCGAATGAGATTACAAAAATCTAGTAAAAACTCTCTCGATGTAAACATCTATAATATACTACCAACATTCGTAAAAAACATGAACCCCCACAAATTCAAAAAATATTTGAAAGACTTTTTGACAGCGCAAGTATGTTATTCTACTAAAGAATATATGGCTGCCATCACGGCCATGACTCATTGAATATGGCTGCCCTCACGGCAATGACTCATTGAACTTGTACCCCCGTTCCTGGACAATGTGTATATATTTATATCTGTTTATGCCTTGTATTTTATAATTTTATAACTATTACAATTTTTAACTTTTATGTTATGTTTTATATATTTTTAAATCTAACTACTCTGTAATTTGACTTATCCTATCTGTATTACTCTGTTTGTACACCTAAAGGATCAATAAATCTATACTATACTATACTATCATAGCCATCCTGCATCCTGTTATCTGCTGTTATTGCTGTTTCTTGGACATGTATCTGGAAGGTACCTTGGTGATCCAGGTGGATGCCAAGGTACTTGAAGCTCTTCTTCGGCTCGATGCCGGTCTGCCCCACTCTGATTCTTATCCGGTTCCTAATTATTTCCTGGGTTGTCCCCTTCAGGATCACAGCCTCCGTTTTCTGACTTTCTATTCTAAGTTCATATGGTTCTCCATCCATTTTTCCACTTTGGTTATACTGTTGTTTGCTTTTGAATGGCAAGATCATCTGCAAATGCTATAGATGCGTAAATACTTAGTTTGCGCACTGTCGCAAAAAACATTAATTTGCAACATTGTTACGCGTGTATGAGTGCCTTTAAAGCACTCTTTACTTAAGGGTCGTCTCCTCAAACTAGTTGCGCCGGCTTTGAAAGCTCACTCATACACAATACTATAACATACTATTTCTGGTAACTGAATATAGCACTAATATCATTCGACAGGTGGAGAGGCTGACATACCAAGTTCATTCATGTGAACTATCACTATCTGCGAATAACTTTTTCAAATTATCAAGAGGGCTTATTCTCGAGGTGAGACTGCTTTGGAATACCTTATCATTTTTTGTAACGAATAATTTTTCAGATTGCTGGTGCTGTTGTTACATATGCGTTGGTGCTGATCCAGTACTACCAAAATGTTACTTATTGAAAAGTGTTATTTATATGATAACATATATATATTGTATGTTTGCCGTATAGTAAAGCTCCATTGTATTTGATTGCTATTATTTTCCATATGTGATAAAGATTTTCTATTATCACCAGGCGAAATTTAACCATATGTGATGTTGAAAGGTTAGTTTGTGTTCATGGTCGTTACCAAGAAAGCAACGGAATTCCGACTTGGATAATTCCGAGATGTAAGTCGGAATTCTGAGTTCTAAGTCGCAATTCCGAGATCTAAGTCGGAAAAAAGTCTTTGAAATGAAAATAAGTATAATAAACTATAGAAATACTTTTTTTAAATCTCCATATATCTTTTTCTACTTACTGAAATAGGAAAGCCGAGAGCGTTGACGATGACCTCTTGGGTGCATATTACCTATTCAATATAACCACTTTGTTTGAACCTCGAAATCAATTTTCTTCCAAAATTTCACGAAAATTATAAATATTTCAGGGCAGAAAAAAAACTCTTGATTTGCGTACAACACCTAACTGTTTGGCCGTTTTTGCATCTTCATATATAAGAACAGTTATAACCAGTGTGGGGACCTCAGTTGACAGTAAAATCATGAATATGTGGCAATTTCAAACCTAAATAAACCAGAATCTTGTTTATACTGGTACAAGATCCAAAACCCAGTCATTCTAAAATATTTTAATATTTTTGTTATAAATTTAAATTGAAAAAAAAAAAAAACTTAATTTGACACGGGAACTTGAAGTGCCCGATTCTCAATACCCTATGTCGCAAGCTACAAAATATTTCTATCACTTTTCTCGACCAAGCATTAAAGGGAGATAGAGATATTTTGTCGCATGAGACATAGGGTAGTAGACCCGGGTCCAATTCTCAAATGTCTATTACCCCATGTCACATGCGACAAAATGTTCCCATCTCTTTTCAATGCATAGTCGACATAGGCCGGTCGACATTTGAGAATAGTGTTCCTGATTTGTCAGTTTGTCACCTCAGAGCAATAATAAACATAGAGATGCCCTCTCTACTCTAACATAACAGATTCGTAGACAACCACCTCTCTCAGAAATGAAATATGGTCAAGGGGACTGAGGGGATGTAGACATTCATTTCAGAGGACAATGGAACTAGATGCGTTAGTTGGAGGACAGATGTAAATATAAACAAGGTGATGTTGGCTTAAAAAACAAGGATAGAAAGGCATCTCTATGTTTATATTTGCTCTGAGTTTGTCACTTGTCAGTTCATCAATATTCAGTATTTCAAACCACCGACATAACCTTTAAACTAGACTGCCAAATCCATATTATTAAAATTGATCCAATTACGAAATTGACTGGTGGCCATAGGACATGCGCAGTGCATGCGCATTGTGTCTGTCATCTGTCAGAATCACATTGGCGTATTTCAGGAAAAATTTTTGGGTCTAGGGTCGAGAACGAAAGCAGGTGGAATGTTGAAAAATTGAATTTTTATTTGATGACGAGAATATTTTATAACTGTAAATCCGTGAATAATATTTCCTCTCCTACTTTCACTTTGTAGGAGTAAAAGGAAAATAGGTACCCAAGCAATCGTCAGCAAGTGATATTTCCCTTGGAGTGAGTACCACAGGGCTCAGTGTTGGGACCGGTACTATTTATTTTATATATAAATGACTTAAACGTGTCAATATGTGATACTCCACCTACCATATACGCTGATGATACATCAGTGATTGTATCCCAAACAAAATTATATTTCACTACAAAACAGTGTAGTGACATTTTCCAAAAGTTGAATGTATGTTTTTGGCTAACTCTATTTAAATTCTTAAAAGATAACTTTAAAGATGGAATTGCATCTGCCTTCAATGTTTTGAGCTTGCCAGGAACATTCAAATAACTTTCTGGGTCAAAATGCTCTGAACATATTCTTCTCGAAGAGACTGGATGCGGTTCTGAAGGTCTTTTAATAGCTTCCAACCATTCCTTGCAACTATCCTTAGGTATTCTAGAATATCAGTGTCAAGAAAATTATATTTATTAAGGTAAAAAAATAATAAATAACTAGATATTACATGAAAACATGCTGAAACACTATTCTGTTATAGAGCCTATAAAAATAATATAGGTCGGGTTATCTTTACCAGTGCCTAACAGTTTCAATTTGCATTGGTTTTCTCATTTGAAGATCTATTGTTTAGCAGTGATAAATCAACTCCTGTAGAAATAAACCCATTTAAATATGACGTCTGAGTCAGTTTGACAACGATAAAAAAGCATGCACCTTTTTTATCGCGATAAAAATGCATGTTCCTCAAAAACAGACTCAACTCAAAATTTTCCATCATAACTAATTAACTGACATGAAAAAATTGCGAGACCGTCGAGCAATTTTGTCAAATGTCAGTTTTTCTCGTGAAATTACTGATTGGCAAAATTATTTCGTTAAAGAAAGAAATTTATCCGATAAAAAAAGCTCTTGTTCTTTTACTGTTGAATAAATCCTATCGCCAAATGCATTTGAATAAAAATAATGGAAAAAAGCATATAACCAAGCCTAACTTAAAATAGCGTGTATGAAAATTCTTGATTTAGAGTGTATGAAAGTTGTTGCTTTAGATGGTTATATAATACAACGATTTTATGTAGTATGTTTCCTATATTTGTTATGACTTACCTATGAAACATTACACCTTCAGGATGTTTTTTTGTCGAATTCTTACACCAAAGTACAAAACACTTCATTTTAACAATCTATTTCCTCAAGAAGTTAACAACAGGTAACAGCCAACAGGTAACGCCAATGAACACAAAACAATATGTCTCCCCACTCCCAGATTGTCAAATATCAAATTCTTTGGTGGCTCTTGCGCATTGCGCAGAGACGATTTCAGGATGTTCAATTGGATGAGTTTTTCGAGTGGTTGCATACGAATACTAGCAGTCTAGTTTAAAGGTTATGTCGGTGTTTCAAACATTCAAAAATGAAATTTAATACCAAGGTGACAACAAAAAAACGATCACCGATAGCCTGTGTTGTTTGTTGTTTTCGCGAAAATATATATTTTCGCGAAAACAAAAACGATGACGTAGTTATTAAAATCATGTTTCGAAATAATTTCAAAATCTTTCGAGAAAATATGGCTTTGGTTTCAAATAATTGCTGAAATCTGACATATGTCAAACTGGCTACGGAGTACGGATCGAGTATCGACTAGTATCGAGTATTCGTAATCGCGCCCCGAGGATCAGGAATATCACTAATATCAGGCTTATCAGGAAACCGTCAGAGATTCCTTGTTCGAACTTCGAACAAACCTATAAATTTCATTTCTAGGCGCAAATGAAATGTATAATTTTTCGTGTTCAACGATTTTCGATTCAGCCAATAAAATGAGTATCGCAGCCCAGTGTATATACCTTATACCACAGAACACCTTAACTACCTTATACCACAGAGAGTGGTATTGGTACCGTGGTACTACCGTGGAGCTATAGAGAAGATTAGTGTTACGTCAAAATGGCTGAAACTTGGTAAACCTTTCCAAACATTGAAATTGTTTTTTTCGGCAAAAGGTTCCAACTAACTCCGTCATTATTGACAATAATATCAATTATTTTTATTGTCGACGGAATTATGCAAAATCATCAAATCAATAATTCCGTTTAAAGGTTATGTCGGTGATAATTCCCTATGGGCTTTTATCACGTATTACAAGTTTGTTTGGAAACGTTTTATAAGCTCCGCCCACTTGTGACGTCAGGGCTGATTTAGTCTATTGATGGAAAATGTTGGTATGTATTATAATTGATAATAATATAATAACTTGATTGATGGCTATGATAGCTATGATGCGTATTGAGTAGTTTATAGATATATGCTTGATATATGCTATGATGATGAATGGATTGTGATGACTGTCATTGGGAAACCTTTAGTGGAAGTCTTTTTTGATCCTTTGAAGAACTCTGTTTACAAAACCAATGTTGATTCAATAATTCATATATTTTTATAGTTGCTGTTCGAAATAACTTGGTATGAAATTTTTTTAAATATTTTTTTAACATTTTCACTGCTATGCTATGTGGACAATTGTTTTTATCATTTAGGGCCAGTTTACACATTTCAGCTCTTATGATTGAGACTCCTGGTGTATTCCACTGGCTTCACTAAGTGTGGATTCATGCAGCACCAATTAACAATTATCAATTAACAATTAGCAACTAGTATATTCTGAATTTTAAAGACTGTTTTTTATTTACAATGACCAAATATCATCTGAAACTGAAAATGTATCGAAGAAAGATTAACTAAATACCATAATTGTTAATTTGGGTTCATGAATGCTATATTTTGTATGCTTGTTAATTGATAATTGTTACTTGATAATTGATAATTGTTAATTGGCGCGGCATGAATCCACACTAACTTGCATTTATTCCAATCTTTATTGAGCCTGTGTGTTCGGCTGGGTATACACTGCTAGGGTACCAATAATGTCCATATTCGACTTGACAGGTTAGAGCAAAATCTATGTTCGACTGGTAATAGCGCTTGCTTTGAGTTTGAATACTTTTGCACCAAACTTTTTGATGGTGCCAAACCAGTTGAATGTTAAATGTAATTGCTCCACACAGATTCCAGAGTATTTCACGTTTTTTGCATGCATATCGCTTTAAGAGCAAACCATTCGAATGCTCTATAAAACTAAAGAAACTACTGAAATGTACGGTTTTGATATGATTTTATGATTAAGACAGTGACTGTTAGTACTGAATGGTTTAATATCCTGCCCTACTCTTCTAGAAAAAATACAATTTTTCCAACTATTATTTGACGAAATCCGTAACCTTTTTGCTATAATTTCTCCTACCACAAATCATGGCACTCACTAATATTCCAAATCATAGAACTCTTCAATTGATAAACATTTGTGCTGGAACTTTAAATTCTTTCCAAAAATAATAAAAATAACTATATAGCAGCATTAAAACCCTTTGAAAGTTTCTGGAAAAGGTGGATAACCAAAAAATTCTTAATTTTTTTTTTGTTTTTTTATGTATGTCTGTATATTCAACTAAACAAAGTTGTATGTGTGTATTGTGAATTATTTCGTATTTTTTTGAACCATGAATTTGAACCATGTACCAGTCTTCAGATCCTTCTATGTAATTATAAAATTTCTTTTTATTACTATTATAAAGGGTGTTTCCCGTAAACAAATAAATAAATGAATGAGTGGCACTTGTCTGTCTGAATGACCTATTCAGTGGTCAAATTTAATCTTCTCACGCAGTATTGACTGAAAGCATTGTTTTTGGGTATTTCAGCCTTCCACATTCTGAAAATAAAAAAATAAATGAAAGAAATCTGTAAAAGTATAGAAGGGCAATTAATCAATTTGTCCTGATAAGTTATTGAATTTGAAAAATGAGTTCAGATTTAATAAAAAATACTTCTTTTATTCGAAATACGTTAATCACCAGCAGCAGTTTGATTTGATATACCTACTGTAATCTTCAATTTGTCCGAAGTAAAACTCGTTTCACTTTTTTTTTACAGGTATTGAAAGAAAATGAAGAACTTTGAAACCGAATTCTAATAGGATGAAAACTCAATCTACGTCACGGAAATGGCTTTGATAATAAAACATAAATACCTATATGAATGGTAACAGACCAAATGTGTGTCTAGGATGCTAAATGGTTGGTGTTACTTTAATATTTTCCAACACAACCGTTTTTGAAACAAATTTTTGTATATATTGGAATAAGTAGTATATACAATGCTCGTCAAAAAGTATGCACCATAAAAAAAATACCAATTTTTCTGAAAATTTTATTCTCTGCATCGATCAAAGCTCATAATGTGACTATGTATTTGCGGCAAATATTGGTACATAGGGCATTTTAATAAACATGAAAATGGTCAACATATTTTTGTTTTGAAATATATTGACAAGTATAATTTTGAAAAGTATAGTTTTAAATGAAATCAGTCAACCAATCACTTTATTAATCAATCAATTGTACAAGAGTTATGAGAAAATTCAAAAGTATCTCCAAAATACATATACAAACAGTACCTACAAATTGGTGATGTTTAAGTAGAACATGTAATATATAAGAAAAAATATAGATTTGTTCACAGCAATGTGAAAGTGAGATAAAATATATAGTAGCACAATGTAATAATAATAACAATAATACTTCATTTGTCAAATATTGTCATAAAATCTGGCGATGTTAATACAGGACAATGAAGCAATAATGAAAATAGATAAACCTCTGATTGACTTGAAAAAATTATAGCAAAAAATCATTTCAGCTTTATTTTGAAACTGTAATATCTGTGATTTATACATTATATATTATTATATATGATAATAATGATAATACCCCCTCATAAACACTTGTAGAGTGTACCCAAAACCTGTGCAAGTAAAGCACGGATATTATTATTTGCCGTGGCGACTTACTAATTTTTAGTGGCATATTCACTTTTCACCTGTAGGAAAACTTATAGCACCAGCCCAGGTGGTCGGTGTGCACTCCAAGCTAGCACACTAAAGAACATCCTAAAGAACATATTCAAATTGCTATCCTTGAAAATAACTAGAAGCCATGACATAACAAATCTTGTGGCCACCCTGCATATTGAAAATGTGAGATTCTTTATATCATTAACTTGATTGACGACTTAGTTATTTTCTGGAAATTTACTGAAAATTTAGAATAAAAATCTTTTGTCTATTTTCTATGGAAGGTTTACATGTGAGAGTACTTCATATTCAGATTTATGATAAAACGTTCATACATTTTTTGTTCACAAAACTGCGTCCATTGTTTTCCCACAATGGGTTTTCCGGCATGGATTTCCATCGATTCAAAATACTTCATATTCATTTATATTCATTGTTATATACAATTTTCGGCATATTTTTTTATTGTAACTGTATGCTGATACTATATGCATAAATTATCTTGTAAATGGTCTACTGTTGGACGATAAATATTATTATTATCATTAATATTATTATTATAACTGTGAGAAGAATATTTGGTAAATTAAAAACAACCGACTCAATCTTGATACATTCTTTCAAAGCTAAAGCAAATTGGAGATTTGAGGAAAATAGTATGATGTTTTATTGGAAGTGGTGGAAAAAACATCACGCAGTAGTTGCGGTAGGATGAATATCAGACGAATCTTTTAAGATAATAAATATCATCTTTATAATTATCAATATCCTGAAATCCCGCTATTACATTGTTAGCTTTTATTCAGTGCATGGATACAAGGAGAATTGGAAGAAAATCAATATTTCAGGAGACACGTTCGTTTGACTGATTTTTCCTTCAAAGGTGGTGCTGTAGGTTTTCCGGGTTTTCCTGCAGCTGAAAAGTGAATACGCCACCAAAAAAAAAATCAGTAAGTCGCCCCGGAGCGCCACGGCAAATAATAATAATAGCCGTTCTCTACCTGCACAGGCTATGCCTTTGGGTACTCTCTACGAGTGTTTATGAAGGAGTATTATTATTATTATCACTAGAGCAATTCTGCCGTTCTAAACAAAACCTCTGTGACTGACCTCTGTGACTGACACTGAAATTGATATTTTCGGTACATTTTCTCCTAGAAAGCTAATATTACATTTTCACCAAGCGACAACCCCGTATATCAATTTAAAATATAAAATTCAAGATATTTTATATATATATCCATGCAAAACAATGTTATATAGCCGTATCCATGCAAAACGATGCCCAGTTTATGTATATACGGGGATTTTGCTTAGGACGGCAGAATAATGAATTATGATTTTGCGATCTAATGTAAAGGTCAGTTTTACTTAACCTAACCTAACCTAACATCAGAATCATAGCATTCCTTTTTCAAATCTTGATTTATTGGTTTTCGCCTCCATTCACATAAAGTGAATAACATTAGCCATCACTTCTTGTGTCTGACCATTTAAAACTGAGATTAGATTGAAACTCCATTTTTATTGTGTATTAATTTTTCACAGACTGTACTAGGTGTTGACTGAATATAATTGTGCTTTTTTACTACGTACGACGTCATATGGCTGCCGCGCATCGTGGTATGTACTACTGTACTCGAACATACATAATTATTGGAAATTATTGGAGAATCTTATTTGAAATTATTGGGGAATCAATATTTTCATAATGGATATTCAGCTTTTTAGTAAGTGAAAAACGAATGTATACAAAGTAGTCAGTTTATATTTTTATTGCTTTGACTTACATTTAAACTTTTTATAAACTAGCAGAACGGCACAAGTTATTTTGCCCGATCATGAACAGCATGAAACTGTCAAAATATCGTCAATTATTCATGAACTTATGTTTTCTTCTGAGTGTTCATTTTTGATTCAACCACTAATTTTTTGAAAATTGGCTTGGACGAACATCGTGAGACAGGATTTTTTATATCTTATAGATGCAACACCCGGTGTGGCTCGGATATCTTGGATAATTTTACTTGAGTTTCTTTACAGTACGTTCTAGAACCTTTCAGAGACTGTTCTGGTTCATTCTACGACGATCTCGAATTTTCTATTAGTTTCCAGAAGCTTTCAGAACATTCAACAGTTTTCTTTCTTGTGTTCTAGAAATTTCCAGAAAGTTATACCACCATGGCACCTCCCTGGTGACCGAACTCTCGAGAACTTCACTTTATTGTTTTTTCAGCATGTTCTAGAACCTTAGGAGCCTTTGTTTTGGTTTATTCCACAGAGATATCGAATTTTTTTAACTTTCCTTATGCTTTGAGAACATTCTAGAAATTTCTTTCTAATATTCTAAAACTTTTCTGAACGTTTCACCACCACCTCTGTTCCCTAGTAGTGGAACTTTCAAGAACTTACTTGGGTGTTTTCATTATGTTGTACAGACTTCCGGAGTTTCTGTTATGGTTCATTCTGAGATTGTCTCAAATTTTCTAGAACCTTATTCAAGAACAGTCAATCTTATATTTTAGAATTTTCACTCCATCTTCTTAGCGGTCAAACTTCCGAGAACTTCACTTTAGTGTTATTTCAACATGCTCCGGTAAGAATAGTGGCCTTAATGATATTCTTTCCCAGCTCTGTGTGACACGTAGCCTGGTCCATCAAGATGACTAATCATAAGAACTGGGATGCCAACCTTTAGCTCCAGTTTATGGGAAACTCCTGTTAATTCCAAAGTGTTGAAAAATTGGAGAAGTCTTTCCTAATTTTTGGAGAAGTCGCGTCAAAAATTCTTAGATTTGCAATAATCTCTATATTCTTTATGTCTTTTGTCTTTTTTTGTGCAAAAAATATTTTCAGGTAGTAGTGGTAGTCGATCTAATTAGAAGGCTTGTTGGGAGACTAACAGCCGTATGCATAACAATTCGCCAGCGACTCTCCAGAGGTGCGCCAGTCGCTATACAAATTATAACGCATAGGCCGGCGAACGGCGTACCTTTGGAGAATCGCTGGCGAAAGACTATGTATACTGTTGTATAAACTACTTAGAGGAGTAAACCTCGATAATAAATCCCCAATGCTAAGGCGTGAGTCATCGTGTCTAAGGCATGAATGGCACTGGGGTCACAGTGCATTTAACGATACCTGTGGGATACATGGGCAATATCCGGCTGAAACTCTGCCCTCACTCCTGTATGCGGGGCTCTGCGGGGGCGAAATTTCATTTCCCTAGCTACTCGTGGGATAAAATATGGAACAAAGAAATTTTAATCAACAAAATACAACGTATCGCGGTGCTATAGACGCATCTCGTATGGGAAATGAAAAACAATGGCCTGATGAAATGAGATCGGTCTCAGGAGGTACATACGGTCAAAGAGTATCAGATATTAGAAGGGACTTCCAAACAAACAAAAATCAGCATTTATCTAATTATTCATTAGGTTACCCAGAAGATACGAATCAAAGACGCATTAGGGACCTTCCAAGGAGCTTGATATCTTCTGATCGATCAGCAGTAGTGGACATCTATCAAAAATCGTCACTGGAAGATATGAGAAGTAACCATTTGGGACAAGCAGAATCACAACTAATGAAAGAGAGTCGTAATGTACAGAATCTTGACTCGCCTAGAAATTATCAGACCAACACATGGACATCAGCTGGTTCTAGATCATGGAATGAATGGAACCCGACGGTCTCGGATGTAAATTCAGAAATCAATTACCGTAGACCATCTCCTGAACCAGACGTAAGGTTAGAATATAGAACATTAAGAAATGAAAGATCTCCCGATAGAAATTTTAGAACAAATAGTCGAGAAAGTATGTGGCGAAGTTCTCCAGAGAGATATCGAGATGATATCAACAGCAACAGTTCATTTTCTCAAGCTCCGAATATTCCCAGCCTGTTCGAGAACAATTTAAGATTGCAACGACAACCTGCAAATTCGCTACAGCAGGATAATTTTACAAGCAGAAACTCTACTGCTACATCAAGTTTGATGGAGACTGGATATAATTCAAGATATCGGTCTTCAGATTTAAGAGAAATTGACCAAAATTTTAGATTAGTGTCATCCTCAAATTATAATTTTTCTGGAAATGGTAGAGGTACACCTAATGTGTTTGTTAGAAATGAAACTAATAGACTACTTATTCCAGCGCTAAATAAAAATAGGTTTGAACCACCTGCTACAAATCTTACAGTAGGTTCTGGATATGTGGATTCATCAGCAAGTAAGAGATTTACAAAGCCAATCAACAGACCAACACCATCGCGAAATCGTAAAAGAAAACGAAACGTTCCCTCCCAAGTGAGAAATGAAAATCAAAAAAAGTCAAAGCTTTCAACATCACTAGAACGTGCTGCCGATATAATAAATGTGCTGATGGACATGAAAGCTACTGCAGTGCTTTCTGGGACATCACTTGCACCAGAACAAATTTCTGGGACAACAGGACAAATTTCTGAGCCATCACTTGCAACTGGACAAATTTCTGGAGCTATTGTAACACAACATAGTGCAACACCTGCTAAAAAGAAGCACAAGAAAAATAAACCTAAAGAGGTGGCACCATGTCCAGAAGTAAAAGATGGGAAAGATCGAAGAAATCTGAATTTCCTGGTAAAGCTGGAAAAGATGAAAAAGCTAGAAAAGATGAAAAAGCTTAAATTTCTGATAGATCTCCAATATCTTTTGGCAATAGTCCCCAGAAGTTACCCATTTCAAAAGATGACTTTTGAACAAATAGAATTATTAAGAAGGGACCTTGTACAGGAATTTGAAAAAACTAGTGATAAAAGTCTTGTTCCTCAATTTGCAAGACCGTATAAAGGATCTATGATAGTATTTTGTAACAATGATAATGGTATGGAGTGTTTGAGGAATGTGGTGAAAAAACTTGAACCTTGGGATGGAGCAACTTTGAAGGTTATTCAGCAGGGTTCACATGACTTTTCTTGGACTGTTATTGTTGAAAATGGGTTTCCAAACAAGGGATGGTCTACTGAACAGTTGAATGCTGTTTATACAGCCCTCACAAATAAAATGGATGAAGTTTCAGATGATGAACAACCTCACTTTATTGATAGCCATCCTAGAAGAGGAACTATTATGGTGGCTTACAGTAAACAAAAAGACTTAGAGTGGCTGAAAAATACGGTACAGGTTATTCAGCCTTGGGAAGGAGCCCACTTACGATTATGGGATATAAACGATGTACCTGCCTATACTAAAATCGAGCTGACTCTTCCCTTTCCCGTCAATGATTTTGACGCAATGTTGGCGAAACTTAGCCTTCAGAATCAAGGACTTGATACCAGTGATTGGGACCTGTTTGATCGAAGAATAAACAAAAGAGATGGGCGTAAACTGATAGTGTCTGTCAAGGATGATGTGATCGAAGCCTTGGAGAAGATTGCTTATAAGCCAGTCTTAGATTCACATAAAATAACTATTATCAATTTAGGAAAACTTAAAAAAATACCTTTTAATGTAAGTGACTACGAGGAGGAGCTAAAGACTTGGAGAGCCGTGAGGACTCATCTAATGGATCAACCTGATGAACCTGGGCGTAGCCATACAAAAATTAAGAAGGGAGCATATCATTTTCATTAAAAACGTTTTATTAAGTTGAAAAGATCATTTTGACCAACACCCAATTTGAGTTTGGCTTCAAAAACATTACGAAAGGGATATAAAGTAGGTTAAGTGGATTAGGTGATAAAAATTACACGAATTAAAAAAATATATTCATTTTCTAAAGACAAAACACCTAATAGAAACATAAATATTAAATTATTGTCAGTTACTGTTTACTCCAAGAGAAAGTTTGGCATAGGTAAGCACAACAACGCTATCAGTACACAGATCACAGAGTAACAGACTACTAAAATATTAATCATGCGTTCAAATGATTACGTTCTGGGGTGTTATTCTTGACCGTTCGCAACAATAACGTGTACTCGTAACATGCTGATGTGTTCCACTTGTTGTTGACATGCTATGAGTAACTCTTAATGTGAAGATGGGATTATAAATAACTCCTCCACACTCATTTTTAAAATATATCGCAGGCAAATCACATGAAAATTTTGACGTTGGCTCAAGACAAAATGAGAATTTTTGAGAAGGGATTGGAAGCAAAAGGCATTTGATCAACACAAAATATGATTGGGATACAATTCTCCAGCGACTCTCCAGAGGTGCGCCGGTCGCTATACAAATTATAACGCATAGGCCGGCGAAGACTATGTATACTGCTGTATAAACTACTTAGAGGAGTAAACCTCGATAAAAAATCCCCAATGCTAAGGCGTGAGTCATCGTGTCTAAGGCATGAATGGCACTGGGGTCACAGTGCATATAACGATACCTGTGGGATACATGGGCAATATCCTGCTGAAATTCTGCCCTCACTCCTGTATGCGGGGCTCTGCGGGGGCGAAATTTCATTTCCCTAGCTACTCGTGGGATGAAATATGGAACAAAGAAATGTTAATCAACAAAATACAATGTATCGCGGTGCTATAGACACATCTCGTATGGAAAATGAAAAACTATTCCCTGATGAAATGAGGTCGGTTTCGGGAGGTCAGTATGGCCAAAGAGTAACAAATATTAGAAGGGACTTCCAAACAAACAATAATCAATATTTATCTAATTATTCATTAGGTTACCCGGAAGATACGAATCGAAGACGCATTAGGGACCTTCCAAGTAGCTTGATATCTTCTGATCGATCAGAGATAGTAGACATCTATCCAAAATCGACACTGGAAGATATGAGAAGTAAGCATTTGGGACAATCAGAATCAGAACTAATGAAAAATAATCGTAATGTACAAAATCTTGACTCTCCCAGAAACGATCGGACCAACACATGGAAATCAGCTGGTTCTAGATCATGGAATGAATGGAACCCTACGATTTCGGATCTGAATTCAGAAATCATGTACTGTAGACCATCTCCCGAGTCAGAAGTAAGGTTAGAATATAGAACATCAAGAAATGAAGAATCTCCTGATAGAAATTTTCGAACACATAGTCGAGGAGGTATGTGGCGAAGTTCTCCAGAGAGATATCGAGATAATATCAACAGCAACATTTCATTTTCTCAATCTTCGAATATTCCCAGCCAGTTTGATAATAATTCAAGAATTCAACTGCAACCTGCAAATTCGCTACGGCAGGATAATTTTACAAGAGGAGAAAACTCTACTGCTACATCAAGCTTGATTGAGACTGAATATAATTTAGGATATAGGTCTTCAGGTACAAATCTTACTGTAGATTCTGGATATGTGGGTTCATCAGCAAACAATAGATTAACAGAGCCAATCGATATACCAACACCATCGCAAAATCGTAAAAGAAAACGAAATTTTCCCTTCCGAGTGAGAAATGAAAATAGAAAAAGGTCAAATATTTCAGCATCACTGCAACGTGCTACCGATTTAATCAATGTACTGATGGACATGAAATCTACTGCAGTGCTTTCTGGGACATCACTTGCAACAGGACAAATTGCTGGAGCTACTGCAACACAACTCAGTGCAACACCTGAATATGTGAGTTCATCAGCAAACAATAGATTTACAAAGCCAATCGATATACCAACACCATCGCAAAATCGTAGAAGAAAACCAAAAATTCCCTTCCGAGTGGGAAATACATTTGAAGCAAAGTCAAGTATGTCAACATCACTACAACGTGCTACCAATCTGATTAATATGCTAATGGACACGAAATCTAGTACAGTGCTATCTGGGACATCACTTGTAACAGGACAAATTTCTGAGACATCACTTGCAACGGGACAGATTTCTGGGACATCACTTGCAACAGGACAAGTTAATGCGACATCACTGCCGACAGGACAAATTTCTGGGACATCACTTCCGATAGGACAAATTTCTGGAACATCACTTACAACAGGACATATTTCTGGGACATCACTTGCTACAGGACAAATTTCTGGAGCTAATATAACACAACTCAGTGCAACACCTGCGAAAAAGAAAAAGAAAAAAAAGAAAAAAAAACCTAAAGAGGACATGAAATCTACTTCAGTGCTTTCTGGGACACCAGGACAAGTTAATGAGACATCACTTGCGACAGGACAAACTTCTTGGACATCACTTGCTGCAGGAGCTAATGTAACACAACTCAGTGCAACACCAGCAAAAAAGAAAAAGAAGAAAAAGAAATTCAAAGAGGTGACTCCAAGTCCAGAAATAAAAGATGTGGAAGATCTGAAAAATCTGAATAATCTGACAAAGCTCGAAAAGATGAAAAAGCTGGAAAAATTGAAAAAGCTGAAAGTTCTAATAGATCTGAAATATCTTTTGGCAATAATCCCCAGAAATTACCCATTTCAGAAGATGACTCCTGAACAAACAGAAATGTTAAGAAGTGCCCTTGTACAGGAATTTGAAAAAATAAGTGATAAAAGTCTTGTTCCTCAATTTGCGAGACCGAATAGAGGATCTCTGATGGTATTTTGTAAGAATGATAATGGTATGGAGTGTTTGAGGAATGTGGCGAAAAAACTTGAGCCTTGGGATGGAGCAACTTTGAAGGTTATTCAGCAGGGTTCACATGATTTTACTTGGACTGTTATTGTTGAAAACGAGTTTCCAAGCAAGGGCATGACTCCTGAACAGTCGAATGCTGTGTATATAGCCCTCACAAATAAAATGGATGAAGTTTCAGATGATGAACAACCTCACTTCATTGATAGCCATCCTAGAAGAGGAACTATTGTGGTTGCTTACAGTAAACAAAAAGACTTTGAGTGGCTGAAAAATACTATACAGGACCTTCAGCCTTGGGAAGGAGCCCAGTTAAGACTATTGGATATAGATGATGTACCTGCCTATAACAAAATCCAGCTGAGTCTACCCTTTCCAGTCGATGATTTTGACGCAATGTTAGCGAGACTTGGCCGTCAGAATCAAGGGCTTGATACCAGTGATTGGCATCTGTTTAAGGGAGGCATAAAAAAAGATGGGCGTAAATTGTTGATGTCTGTGAATGATGATGTGATCGAAGCCTTGGAAAAGATTGATTATAAGCCATTCTTGAATTTACATAGAATAACTGTCGTCTATTTAGGAAAATTTAAAAAAATACCCTTTAGTGTAAGCGACTATGAGGAGGAGTTAAAGACTTGGAAGGCGGTGAGTACTCATCTAATGAATCAACCCGAGGCGGATGAACTAGGGGGCCGCCAGAAAAAAAAATTAAAATTCTTTTGACCAACACCCGCGTTGAGAGTAGTTTAAAAATTAATTACGAAAAGGATATTGAAGATGGTTGAGTGGATTAGGTGCTAAGAATAACTACAAATTTAAAAAAACATCTGTTTCTCTTCTGAAGACGAATAAAACACCTTTATTGAAAAAAAAAACATCATACTCGATATTGAAATAAAACACAAGAAAACAACAGCAACATTCTGGAAATTTTGCCGTTGACTATGGTTCAAGAGGTTTTAGGTGAAATAAGGCCCCACATTAAAATTGCAAGTCCACGCAGGCGCATAGTCGATTTTTTCACTTCATTATATAGTGCATAAAAAGTTACAAAGTTTGAAGTTACGCATCATGAAATGTGAGTATGAATTGTAAATTAATAGTTTCATCTCAGTCTGTATGTTGAACTTCTGTGAATTATGAAATAAAATTGCGCGTATGCAATAACTTGTGCATTAAGAATCTGGTAATTCTACGTTTACTTCTCGTCTAGACTAGAAATGCTGAAATCTAGGGGGGCTTGTCCTCAAGTGGATGAAACCCCCCTAGCAAAAACTGAACCAGCAGATGGTTATCTTGGAATTGCGGAATAAAAATATTAGTTGAATTTATTTCCATTTGATCAGAAAATATCCGTGTATTCGTTGTTTATTCAACAATGGAATCTAATGAAAAAAAGGGGTTGTTTCAAAGAGGGGTTATTTTTTTAAAATAGGTACTCAAATACTGGTTGGTTTTATAGATGAAATATTTTAAATCTACAGGTTGAGTAGTTGATATTGGTATAGAAATTATTCATAGAGGGCAAGTGATTGAGGAATTTGGATCAGACGATGTGGTTTTATTTAAAATTTCGAAAGAATTGTTACTGGTCAAGAACATTAGTTTGAAAATATAAACTTGATTTAATCATTCATACATATACAGTGAATTTCAAAACGTTTCCACATAAAACAAACAATTTTCAACAAACGTCGTAATTCTTGTACAAATGATAAATTGTACCAAATTTCGCATTGAAATATCGTTTTAGGAATATGGGGGAGGCGCCTAAGGTGCATATGAGATAGTAGTGCTCTTTATGAGGCTAGAACTATAAAAAAAGGAAGAAAAAATATTGTTGCGTAGCTGGCCGTGATTCCAAATCTTAATATTATTTTTAATTCTAACAACTTTTCTAAATAAACTTCTTCGATTATATCAAAAATTGGGGTAGATCACAATTCCTATTTTTTGTTCTCCCCTGTACACCGTTTGGAAATTCAGAATGTTGATAACTCAAATACAAGTTTTTTGTGAAGCACCAACTTTTATGTGGATTAAAATTTTTTGACAAAGGCATAATAAAAAAGTTTACCATATGGCGCAAACTTTTTGAAACTCACTGTAAAACTTACCTGATAAAAATCTATACAAATTAACTGAAAAGAAAAGTGCTGAAATTTGAAATTGGCATTTGAAAGGTGTGATATCTCGATGAGAAAATTTGAGAAGTACTATAAAAAAATCGGAAGACTTTATATAATGTCATGTACGATGAAAGTTCTATTGTCGATTCAGAAAAAAATATGTTCTTTATTTTTTCAAAGTTAAAATCATGGAAATCTTGAAATATTTATGAGCTGCTGATAATTTTAATCTAGGTGATGTCATTCGTAAGACATTTACTTTAGACAATGCCAGGTCAGAGGAATATAGCTCAATGATGAATCTCTAATGATAAAGTGTGGGTATTCATGCTGAAGGTATTGCTGGCACCAGGTCAGTATCCTTGCTGAGACCCTGTCAAACTTAATTTGACTATGTAATGAAGGCTTTCACGGCCGGAAATAAAATCAAGAAGTGTGGTTTCCGGGCTTTGGGGCCGTGGCCGGTTCACCTCCACGGAGGTGAAATTCTTGATTAATTTGACTAGTTCGTTGGTTGAGAATTGAAAAACACCCAGAAGGTTAATGCTGAGATTCAGCCATTATGGTATAAAAATGGTCGAAACTTGCTTCGGTTACTCGATATTTCATAATTGGAGCACAATTGCAGCCATAACATGAACTTCGAAGTAATTTCGATCATTTTATATCACCACGTGTGTCCACGGAGAAAACACTGATGGGAGATTCAACCACTTTCATAACACTGATTTATCCTTCAAGCCTAACAATCATCTGTTTTGTCGTCTATTCTTTAGTAGATGGAGGTTCATGTATTGGGACTCAATCTGTTGATTGCCAAAAGCAAGTTTCGATTTGATATCAGAATACAAGAAGAAAATATGTTCTCTTTTTGCCAAAAATATTTTCAGGTAGCGGTGGTAATCGATTTGGTAGAAGTCTTGCTGGGAGGCTATAGACAGTGGTCAGTATTTTGACTATCTTCCAGTTGTCTTCTAATCGCGGATTCTTTCAATAATGCGCAGTTCATTTCGAATTGCTCATTGTTATGAGACACTTCACAAGTCAGGAAACAACTGTTAGCTATAAGAGTAGGAAACATGAAGAAACGACCAGTAAGAGATGAGGTAAGTGAAAGGTGAAAATATCTGCGGTTTCTGTTTTTTTCTCCATGTTTAGTTATCAAGAAAAGGTGTATATCAACTGATCAGCATCGTTCTGTTTTTAACCTTCATGTGTATACCTCAGTTCAAGATTATATGTAAACATGCCAACCTACCACTGTAGAAATGGAAAATTTCCATGAATGGTTGAGTACTCCTACATTTATTTGTACCTGTGAACAAAAAAATGTGAACGTTTGAATTTTCAGTAAGAAGGCAATCTATACTTTGTAAGTATTGGCTTGCTCTAACTGAGAGAAGTTGAAAAGTTTGTCAAATATGTATTTCAAGAACACATTTTTTACGAACTGAGTGATGTTGCTCTGCTTCTCTTGGGAAAAACATAAGAGGCTTGATGAGGCCTAGAAAAGGTTCATAAATTGTTGAGTACTCTTACCTTTCTACATGTGAACAAGAAAATGTGAACGTTTGAATTTTCAGTAAGAATGCCATCCATACTTTGTAAGTATTGGTTTGCTCTAACTGAGAGAAGGTGGCAACTGAGTGATGTTTGCTCCGCTTTCCTTGGGAAAACATAAGAGGCTTGATGAGGCCTAGAAAATGTTCATACATTGTTGAGTACTCCTACATTTTTACTTATCCTACTACTACTACTACTACTACTACTACTACTACTACTACTACTACTACTACTACTACTACTACTACTACTTATCCTTATTAGTCCCTTTGAGTAGGTCTATCTTTACGATTTCTGACGCACTGCTTCTATGAAAGCTTATTGTGCTCCTTGTGTGTGTTCTGAGTGGGCTTTGATATTAGAAGAATAGCACTAGTCACTTATAAGCAACAGTGAAATGTGCAAAATGTTCCAGTGTATGATATACAAGTACTTTTTATGAGGCTAGAACCATAAAAAATTCGGAGGAAAAATATTGTTGTGCAGGTGGCTTTGTTCTAATATTGTTTTCAATTATAAACAACTTATCTTAATGAAGTTTTTTGATAAGGTCCAAAATAAGGATAGTTAACTCTTGATCAAAATTCCTATTTTTGTTCTCCCCTGCACACAGTTTGGAAGTGTAGAAGTTTGTTAACTCAGCTACAAGTTTTTCGCAGTGCACCAATTTTTATGAGGAATCAAATTTTGTGATGAATGGACAATAAAAAAGTTTCGCATATGGTGCCATCTTTTTGAAACTCACTGTAGTCTGTAATCGAGTCGATTTTTGAATCTATGAAATTATGTGTTGTTACTTTATACATTTCAACAAGTGTATTCAAAATCTCTAGAATAATGTGATAATAAATTTATTCCTTTGTTATGCTTCAATCTTTGTGGTTGATGGAATCATTGTTTTCTTTTATTATATTTGGTTACAACAGTAACAGGTGATTCGTTCGAACAGTTTTTAATATATCACTGTATTAGCAAAAGAAATGAACCTATTGTTGAAATATTTACTATTGTTACAGATACAAATTATTAACGGTAAACCATGAACAAGAAGAGAAACTAATCGTGGACTATTATTAACAATACAAATACAAGATGAAAGTTATGGCAGAGCCCTCACCTTGGATTTGATCACTAATGATTTTCATTCCCACCACATGGTAAGACATTTAGACGGTTTAAAATGGTCGTTAAATGAATTCATTTAAGAATTATTGGATTTGTTATCATAAATATTCAAACAAATGTGTCAGTGCCTAGATTTATAGGTACAGGTGTGCGTCTGCCATCGAGCTTGAGTGATTCGGAAATTACTCTTGTTTAAACTGTAGGTCGGATCTCTCTTGCTCAAACAAGTTCTTAGATGAGTTTTCTCCGTGTTTGAATCAATAAGATTATTTTAGTTTGGCAACAATGTTGATATATATTTTAGCTTGGTAATAACTTGTATTTTGACAGAACTGAAGTTCCAGTATTTTTCGTGATAGTATGCACTAAGATGTCTGATAACCCTGGTGTATCAACTGATTCGAGTTTGTTTTGATTATTTTGGAGACAAAACAAATGAATTAGTGATGTGCTTCTGTAATTGGATCAAGAGATGGCCTCTTCGTAGGATTCAGTCATTAACAGTAATTTTCACCGTTTCCTGAATATTCATTAAAAAGTGGAAAAGCATTATGGTGTTTCAATCCTGAAACCTTCTGCGACCTCTGAAGACACTCCGAAAGCTTGTGGTATCTGTAAAAATAAAAATGTAAAGAAAAAATATTGAGATATGACAAACTCAGATTTAAAATGCCTTCAAATAAATATTTCTTATTGTAAACTATTCTCTAGCAATTATATTCCTTGTTATTTTCTTTTGATCATTTCTATAAACTAAACCAAATTGTAAATTCAAACTGACCAAAACTTTTCTAGTATAATATTTTGTTTGTGATAAAGCATACAATGGAATATGTTTTTAGAAAAACCGTTCAAGAATATCCAGCCAGAAAACTTGGTACAGTAAAATTATGCAGATGCGAATAATTTATTGATGACCTAGATGTTTTCATGTTAGCTTATACGCAGGTTACCAAATTGGAAAGTGTCTGTACTTCCAAGATATTTCCTGAAGAAATGAATTGAAGCATATGAAGCTGTCAATAAATAGTCGAGGAACCAGATGACTCAATGAACTGTTGGCTTAATGAGATCTTACATGAAATAGAATTTCGAAAACATTTTCACAAAATCAATGTATGTCCTGGAAATTGATTTAGCTGAGCGGAACGGTGGAGGAGTAATGGTGAGGAGTTTTGCCAGAAATTTCTAGTGCAGACATTTTTTGTAAATCTACCTGGTCCTCATAGTGGTCTACAGCGATGATATTTTATTATCATTTCTTCATCTCATCTTTACTGGTTAGGTTAGCTAATTTATTTTGAAATGAATTGTAATGTTTCTTGACTTGTGGAAACTTTTTCATTCATGTTTTTGTACCTTTTATCTACAATATGTTTGAAATATTTGATAAATATACAGTTCTTGTGTAAATAGTTTTAGATACTCACTTTGCGGCACGTTTGTTTGAAATTAATGAAACAACTACTTGTAAAACTTGTGACTACTTGTAAACCTTGTAATTGTTTGTGACATAGAATAACATACTGTAAAGTTTTTGAGTAGGTTTATGTTAACTTCTTCAGTAATTATATCCCAATACTCTGTAGCATCATCTCATTCAAAATTCTTGATATATCACGTTTTTCAAAGAAATACATTAAATCTTCTGATTCACTAGAGTTTTTGGATATTTTGGACATTATTAATTTTAAAATGATGTAACTTTTTGGGTGTACTTCTGAAAATAAATAAATGGATTTTAAAATTTCATTTGTAGATTATTTGGGTTTGGGTTTTTCTATAAGTTGCCAGAAATGAGAACTATAATCTGCAAAGCTATTCACTGGATATGAGCTAGCTATCAACAACATTGATGTGAAGAAGGAACAGTGTTGGTGGTAGAATGGATCCCTGTGAAACACCAGCATTTATTGATATTGTATCAGATGATACTCCATCGACCACCACGTGGAGAGATCGGTCTGAGAGAAAGCTAGATAGCAAGAAACACAACTGGGGATGGAAGTTTGGCTAGGAGTCCTTGGTGCCAAACGCGATCAAACGCCTTGGAGATATCTAGTGCAATGGCCACAGTTTCACCATATTTTTCGATAGATTGCTGCCAAATATGTGAGCCGGAAACCATATTGTCGATCATTGATAATTCCTGAAGGTTCTAGATATTTCATGAGCTCGATGTTGATAGCTTTCTCCATGACCTTTGAGATAATAGATAGTAGTGCGATAGGTCTGTAGTTGCTGGGTAGGGTCTTTTTCCCTTATTTGAAGACTGCTTGTACCCTTGCAATTTTCCAGTTGGACGGAAATACCCCCAAATTATAATAGAGGTTGAATAACTTGCAGAGAACTTGTGTTATTTCGGGAGCACATTTTTTGAGAACGATCGGCGGAATTCCGTCAGATCCACTAGCTTTCTCCTTCCTCTTTTGCGCACCTGACTAACATTTATGCTCCACTATCTTATGAAAATTTTGAACACAAATAACACAATCTAGAATTCAAATTTGTTGCTCACAATGAAGAATCAGAAGAATGACAGGCATCTTTCTATAGGAGGGCTTATTATAATACTGTAGGTAACAAAAGTTGCCAAAAGATGTGCAAATAGAGGTTGATGGATCTCCTTAATGACAAGACTATGGCGGTGGCGCCTCACTTGGGTTTTAGGTGTTGGCATTTAATAATGATCATTATGTTTCAAGAGGACTCCGGGCCCCCTGTCTTCTCGGGTCCCGGGGCATTTGCCCCCCTTTCTCCGGGCCTGCTACCCAGCGGGGAAAAAAGTAAGAATGTGTATCGACTACAGAGTGCTGAATGATATTACAAAATTGGAGTATTATCCTCTACCTAATATGTCGAATCTGATCTAGGGATACAAGGCAGGGAATAATGCTATTTTCGATCATTGATGTAGCCGAAGCCTATCATCAAATAGACATGGAAGATACCACTTACAGGATTCAGCACGTTCCAAGGTCATTATGAATACACTAAAATGCCTTTTGGACTAAACGCACCTTCAACTTTCCAACGGTTTATGAACATGACACAGGACTAACTAATGTAGGTATGGTCTATTTGGATGATATCATAATTTTCAACTCGGAAGGTGGAAAAGACCACTGATAAGCTAGATAAAGTTTTCGAGAGGTTAAGCGATGCAAAGGGTTAAATTTTATTTCCCAGGAGGGTATACTACCAGATTCCGAAACCATAGAGATGATCACCCGCTTTTCCTTACCCAAGAATATTAAAGGAGTCAGATCATTTTTAGGGATAGTAAATTGTTACCGGCGGTTTATTCCCAATGTCACGGAGATATCAGTACCTTGTTAATCTAACGAAGAATGTGAAATTTGAAATCACAGAAGATGTGTTAGAGGCAATACAAAAACTGAAAAATGTCTTGAAATCAGACTCGATTTTAATTTTTCCAGACTCTGAGCAACAAACATTTATTTTGGGTTAGGTGACTTTTTTTAGGTTTCAGTGAAGAGATATATTATGTTTTTTAGGTTTTGTTATCACTAATTTTGGATGGTTGTCACGAAGGCAGAATTGAAAGTCATTCTGAAAACTCAATAATAATTTATTGATTATTCTAAGAATCGGCAATGAAGTAAACACCTATTGAATATTACAGCTTCTAGTGATAGAGTAGAGTAGATGGAATATCATAGAAGAAGCTTCTAGCTTATGCAATGTTATTGAGAGTTGTTATGTGGGAAAGACTTTCAGCACTATAATTGATGAACCCACATCAGTTATTTTCTCAAAGAAAAGTGTAAAATTGGTTGGAAAATTATACACATTATTAAATATTCTTGAATTTGAGAAGATTCTAGAACATCATTAATCCTCTTACATTTTTGAAAATTATAGATTATTCTACACATTCTAGATATCATCGTCTATGAGTAGTCTGAAATAATCATAGACATTGGGGGATATTTCGATGTAGCCGATACGATGAAACCGCTTATACTTCTACTTGAAAAGGTCATTGAATGGCGAAACATATGTCGCGATTTTATAAACCAAAAAATCAAAATTAAAAGTTTTATTGTAAACGTAAATAAAATTTGGGAATATTCTAATATTTCGAACATTGATTACTTTCATTGCGGACTTCCATTGTCTGGAAAAGTCCGCAATGAAAGTTATAAGTTAACAATATTGTCTGAAACTTTCAAAGATTTCGAAAATCATTAGATTTTGCAAATTTGAACCTCGTACCAAATGTAGACGAATTTAGAGCATTCTGTATATAACACAATACAGAACATTTATTGACTGTAACTTCTAATTAATCTGGAATTTTTAAAATGTTTGTGAACATTATATGAATGCAGAATCAATAAGACAATTTTTAAAGTACTCTACAACACGGATGAGAACTTTTCACAATGCTTTTGGCAAGTGACAAAAAATAAACCAAAGATATGGTGATTTATATTCAATCAGCAATTGGAAGTACGAAACTAAGCTAACTGAAGTTTTTTTCTTTTTGCAAATTATTCAGAATCCAAGTTTTTTGTAGGTAGATGGTACAGAGTCGTCCCATTGCGCTTGGAAGAAGTTTCCTGCAACTGCTTGTCCCAGGTTATACTTTTTGGCAAACTTTTCAGTTGAGAACTGCCCACGATTTCCATCAGTTGGTCCGTGGCGAAGTTCGTCAACTTTCAGTTTCTTCGGCTGTTTGTATAAAACAAACACGTATCGGTGAAGACCAGAACCCTTGGGCGGAGCTGATCCTATATAATCAGTGATTATTTCACCTTCTGATATCTTGGATCCAGGAATATTGACTACCTGCAATAAAATAAGATTTATTTGGGTAACACGTGCAGAATAGTATATTTTCTTCAACGAGCGTACAATGATAGCTAATATACGCGAGTAGAAGACTATACTTTCTCTACGACGACACGAAAATTTATAAATTCATGACGAAAGCGCAGTTTGTGCTACTTATAGGTATCTATCGAAATTATTGCCTTTATTATCAAAAAGTGGTATAAATTACAAAGCAATATAAGGAAGAATACCAATTATACATGAATAACTAAATGCTTGAGGGGAAAAATTGAAGAAAAAAAAATTCCACCAGGTACTTGAATTGGTGCATGACATATGACTAACCAAACTCTGTTTGACCAAAAACCGAGATTATGTAGAATGTTCAGATAAATATTATTCGAAATACTTTTTGTTGCAAGAAGATTTCATCAGGAGCTAAAGTTAAAACTTAGAAAGAAAACAGTCAATCTGACATTCGCGGATGCCAAGCCGTGACAAGTCCAATATAAAGCAAAAAGCCTTGAGAAATTTGTTTGGTACATTTGCTGTTTTGTCATGGCGAGAAGTTGAAATGACCCCACACCAAATACATGGGAAAATGGCTTTAGACTTTTTTACAACACAGTACCTTTTTTTTCAAATGTTTGTTTTTTATACATTTTACAATACCCACACAAAATAGCCTTTTTGAGTCAATAAATCCGCTTCGGAGCCAAAACTATTTGAGAAAGACTTTTAGTAATTGCTTAATATGATCAGCTTCAAAAAGTTACGATCACATTTTATAGGGGGCTGTTTACAAATATTAGTTGAAATCGGTTTTGTACGTAATATATATGTTTGTTAATTATTTTCGAATGGATCTCCCAATTTGAATCATATTGTTCAGTTATACTTCCAAGTAAATTACCCTACAGTCGGGTAAGTTTCATTCATTTTCTATGTCTGGTTTTTGAACTATAAATTAAAATTAATATTCTATAGAAGATATCAAATCTTATTTCTTGATGAAATAAATATGATCTTGCAGTGCAATCAATTGCACCGTTAAAAACCGCAAGACCATAAACTGTGTGACTCTTAACGGCGTGGCTATTGACACGTTGGTATGTATGCGGTTTTCCACCTGCTTCGCGGAAATTCAGTATCAATATCTGTACGCTTCGTAACGATTCCACGAATATCTAAATCATAATGCCTTTCCGCAGAAGCCTATAAGATATTGTATTTCCTGTGTCGTTTTCTGATTGGATAATATCTTCTATAGAATATTTTAACAAACATATATATTACGTACAAAACCAATTTCAACTAATATTTGTAAACAGCCCCTGTATAAAATGTGATCTTAACTTTTTGAAGCTGATCATATTGAGCAATTACTAAAAGTCTTTCTCAAATAGTTTTGGCTCCAAACCGGATTTATTGACTCAAGTAGGGGAGGCGTACAGTAGTGCGTCTCTCTTATTTATGTGGTATTATCATATCATTGCGTTCCTTGTTGCTCGCATAGAATTGTCTATACCCCCGATGAAAACTTTCCGATACTGTAGGAATGATGATACATAATGAGAGATTGAAACTCTATAATGATTTCTGTGAACCTAATAATATTGATGAAATAACTGAGCAATGATGACCCTCAGCTGTGTTCCTTGTGATGCGTTCTCTCTGTCCCCTAGTTAACCAGCAGGCAAACAATAAACAAGGGCGTCTCCCCCGTCCCCACTCCTCTATCAAGGTTTCCGTTTCTTTTGAAACATCCCAGCTCAGTTGATAGCAAAGGCCAAAACTGTCAGGTTGCCATTTGTTAGTAATTTTGGTGTACATTCCTTGGGTATTAGTGGTATTAATTGGGTATTAGTGGGAAATTGGTGTCTTACTTGAAAATATTGGGTATTATAGTGAAAGGCATTAGACGGTAAGTAGCTTTATTACTTGAAAATTATTGGGTATGAGTCGGAGTTGGGAATTCGAGGCATTACAACTTACTCGAGTAAAAAAGGTCTTCAACGCATGGAAATTTGGAATGAAAAAAAGTTATTCCAAAGGCAAAAACCTAAGATTCCGACAGGGTTCAATATTTCTATTACTTTTAGTACTCTGGTATTACAGGAATTACTTGGGCATCAGTGGCATTAGTTCGGGGTATTACTCGGGAATTCATTATTGGGTATTAGAAGTATTAGATGGGATTTTTGAGAATTAGTTTACACAATTTCCTCAGCGGTTTTCTCCCTCGCTTTTAGGTCTATGAGAAAGAAACGTTTTCCCGAAATTTTAGCTTCCAAACCATTCCGAAACATTTTCAAATATTGGTTTTTGTTCTAAAATATGAATAGGATATCCATAAAATCTGTTGTGGAATCATCTGCGGCTTCAAGACAAACTTTAGTCGCTATTTTGACCAAATCGAGGAAGTGGTGTGATTCGGATGGGGAACAGATGGCCTCAAAGCTGTCTGTAGTGACCTACCCTGTACTGATGACGAGGCAAAAACGTCGAAACAAGTCTACAGGTGGTCCCCCTGTCCGAATCTAAACAAAATTCTGCTATTTGGTTACAGGAAGCACTTAATTACAATCGCATCATTTGCAACGAGAAACATTGCACAAGTATGTGTTTGATATAATTCGATATTCGTCGAGGTATTAGCCAGGGGAGTTGTTGTTTTTAGATAGGTATTTGCCATAATAGCAGACAGCATTATTGTGAATAGATATGAGCAACAACGACTATCGTTTCCTAAACGATCT